>PVJL010002813.1:0-179669 GCA_004026885.1 Lyroderma lyra
ATCTGTCGCAGGGCACTTTGGTTGTTTCCATGTTTTGGCCACTGTGAACAGCGCTGCGATGAACATTGGGGTACATAAGTCTTTGCGGACAAAGGTTTTCAAGTTCTTTGGGTAGATCCCCAGAAGGGGGATTGCTGGGTCAAATGGTAGCTCCATTCCCAATTTTCTGAGGACCCTCCACACTGCCTTCCACAGTGGTAGGCACAGCAATTTTAATTGTCCAAGAGCAAGGAAGAAAATCCCATTTTAAAAACTCACTTCAGTTATGCATATTCTTATTTCTTTAATAAATTATACTATAATAGATGAAAGGAACCTCTATTGTCTTACACAGAAGACCAAGAGCAAAAGCATCCTGGGTTCCAAGCCTTCAGAGTATAAATAATCAAACCCCCTTTCCCCCAAAAACCTAAAGGAAGCTTAGGTTTCACGGAATGTATAAATCAAGTGAATTGATATGAAAAGTTGATGGGAATGTATGTATTTTCCTGAAACATTGGGCTCCTAGCTTTTCATAGATTGTCAAAGAGGCACAAGAGCCCCTCAAATGTTTAAAACTGATGCATTCTAAGGAGTTAAAAATCCTTCAGAAATTTGATCTCAACTGTCTTCCACCTCCCAGTGAGATAATTTATTTACAGGTAGAGAAAGTGGGAAATGGAGAAGCTAAGTTTGCTTGCCCAAGGTCACTGAAGCAGCCAGTCCATTATTATCTGTGACACTAGATCAGAGGGCTTCCTTGCCTCAGTTCCTGGGCACATCCATTAGTCAGGACTGTCCCATTAGAGCCATGCTCACAAGGGAAGGGCAGAGGAAGCTCGGGTGCCTGCTGATTGATGAGCTCCATTTCAGCTCAGCTGATACACCTCACTCTCCACCCTCTCCCATGTCTGTCCGGCCTCTCCTCCCACGCTCCTGTTGCCCAAGTCTCCCTACAATAAGGCCAAGGCAAAGCAGAAGACTCAAGCACTGTATTTCAACATCTTAACAGTTTCCCATAAGAATGTTATTTTAGTATCACCTTTCTTTGATAAGGCCATGTTTGCTTTGGAATCTTGAAACATTTCATATCTGGTACAAAGGATACAAAACAGGAAATTAGGGTGCACAGATTTGAAGGAACTGCCCAGCACTGTAGAAGATAGGGTGCAGATTCAGCTGTCCAGACTCAGAACCTGGCCTACTCCACACTGACACACAGGAGCTCCACCTAGGAGGAGAGCAATGCACTGTGGGAGTCCAGATCCTGGGCAGACACAGGATATGGCAGCCACAGGAAACAACATTGCAGCTTCAGGCAGATGAGAAAAGAGAGTGAGGATTTTGTTTCTTCATTGAAGCATCATATTTAATGTCATTTTTATAGTTACAAAATAATATTTGTTCCTTGTTAAAAATTTGGAAAAAACAAAAGTAAAAAGAACAGGAAGGAAAAAAAAAAACTATTTGCAACCACATCTCTCCCATAGCACCCTAAGGGTATAAATATCTGTTGTTAGGACCCGCCCTCCTCTTTCTAACTGTGAACTGGAATCACAAACTCTTGGTTTGTGACGAGAATGTAAATGATAAAGCTGTTCTTGTCTGCCTCACAGGGTTCTTACATAAGAAAATGCATGTGTAAATCACAAGCATCTATATTATAAATGTAGGGGACTTGTACCATCATCCTTAGGGGTTGCCCTACTACCATCATACTCATAGTTGCTAAAACTATCGCCTTAAAAATATTGCTTCTCAAGCTAATTGCTGCTTTAGAACGTACCATGAATCCCCATAGCCTCTTTAAACCCAAGTGGCCCTGGTCAGGCTTTTCTCAGACCTGAACCCAATCTTGTCTTTGATGCCACAAACTATGATTTCTGACACTAATACTATTCCATCCAAGTAAATCTTAACATCATTGGGACACATATTGCTTTTTTTATGTTCTAAAACTTTCTACATGCTTTCCCTCATATATGACATTTTAGCCCACCTTAAAATGCACATCACTTCCAATGCTTCATTTAAGATCATTTCCATCAAAAGGCAGCATGCTAAGGGAAATGGGGTAACCTATTCAGAGCTTGTTTTATACATGATGATTACATGACATGCCACTAAATTAACATCCATCTTGTGATTTTTCTTTTGCAAATCTTTGTTGTTATTATCTGCATCCTTTTCTAAAATACTTAAAAAATAGATTTTGCAAAACACCGGACATGGATGTCATTTGTTTTGTATGAATTTGCTAAGAAATAAGGTATACGACAGCTTTATTTTTCATATATCCTCCTCAATCTGTCATACATTGACTGTGTTTTATAAATATGTGACATATTTGGAAATATATTGTTCACATATCTCACATGTTTTCCATTCAAGGCATGCTAAAAATACAGTATCAGCTTGTCAATATGGCTTTCAAAAACAAGATCCTCTCATTTGAACATTCCAAGAAAGTCCATAGTGCAGATCAAGCAGTATTATAAAATGTTTCACTTCCTGTTTCTCACTTTGCCATGACCATATATGTCCCCGTGTTATGTATAAGTTGTGCTTTAAGCATTTCATTTACAAAAATATATTAGGCATGTGACTCAAAAGCAAGGCGGTTTATTCAAATTGCATAATGTTTTAGAACACACTTGTCCAACCTGTGGCCCGTGCGCCGCACGAAGCCTGGGACAGTTTTAAATGCAGGCCAACACAAATTCATAAACTTTCTTAAAACATTACAAAAATTATGTGTGGACCTTTTTTTTTTAACTCACCAGCTATCATTAGTGTTAGTGTATTTTATGTGTGGCCCAAGTCAATTCTTCTTCTTCCAGTGTGTCCCAGGGAAGCCAAAAGTTTAGACAGCCCTGTTCTTGCATGCATGTTTAACTTGACACAAGAATGCAAGAGAAGGAATTATCCAGGTTCTCACATCACATGAACATTCTTTATGATGAGTCAGCAATATCCCGTTGAGATAGTGCTTTTGGGATGCTTCCATTAACTGAAAGCTCTGAGGTATGCCAATCATAAACTGAGCTGGCTTCCAGATCATGAAAAATGCTTGTTTTCCTTCCACATAAATAACCACAGCCCTGGAATGAGGTTTAAATCATGTCACTTCCTGGAGAATTCAGAACCCAGGCCTGACCTGTGTCTGTAATTGGCAGCTCGGGGGAACTAAGGAGAGAACAGGACATGGGGAGGATAGAGTCTAAATACCAGTTCTTTAAAAAACCAAAACTTGCTTATTCCTCCTCAGTCAAACAAATAAGACAATGGTCAAGCAAGGAAAATGAATTGGTGTTCTTCAACTCTTTCCTTTTGAAATTATTAATACCTTCAGTTTTATAAAGTACATCTGTCAGTTTCTTTTAAACAAAGGCAAAATTAGCCTAGGAAATCCATGCTTTAGATCTCGTATTTTCCATAGACATAACCACTGCAATGACAACCACTATTAGGAAACTATTATTATTTATTACATGTTTATTTCCTGCATTAATCTGATCTTAACACATGATCAGGGAAGGCTGCTTGGAGGGCAGTCTCAGCCATCTTTGTTCTGTGCAGCTGCTCGGCTCTGCGACGTGGGAATGCTCACGTGACCGAGGACAGCCCAGACTCCCCACTACCTCACTTCCTCTGGTTGCCTTGTAGAGACGCTCAGGGGACTATGGGAGTTGGTTCTGGAGGCTGCACAAGAGATTTTTGACCTCGAAATCAACTTTGTGGTAAAGCTCTGAAGGAAATTTGCAAGGGGCTCTTCCTCACGTGGGCACAGAAAATGCATTCCTCAGTTTATGGGAGAGACTTGGGCTGTCTGTCAAGAATGCCTTGCTGGTTATCATTGAAAAAAACAAAACAAACTAAACTCTTGGTTATGTGATCACATGTCCGCCTTTTGAGATAGCAGTGTATTATTAACCACCGGCTCCCTGGCAATCTGTGTCAAGACAATAAGAGCTTTGTGCCCACAGTCTGTTCTTTCAAGGCCCTCTCAGCCCATCATCTCATTTTGCCTGTTCAGCAACCCTGCAGGGGAAGGCAGGTACCGTCCCCCCAGCTCTCCAGGTGGGGACAGCACACACAGCTTTTAGGGAGGACTGACTGGAACCTTGATTTCCCAGCTCCCTTTCCTTTCTTTTAGCCCATGTGCTCTTTTGATTGTTACCTATCCTACTGAGAAAAAAAATAAATGACCTTTTCTAGCATGTGCTCTGGAGGAAACCTCATGCCTTAAAAATGCATTTCCAATCACTAAATTCTCAGTGTCTATCAATTATTTTCCTATTACACAATATTGCTCTGCTAAGCATAATGATAAAAAAAAAAATCCGTAAGACAACTTTCTAAACCACAAGTAGTTTATTGTGGTAGGCAGATTCTAAGATGACCCCAAATGCCCTACGCCCTTGTATAATCCCCCCACTTTGAGTGTGAGCAGGGCTTAATTTGCTTGTAACCAATAGAATTCAACAAAGCTGATAGGATATCATTCCTGTGATTTCATTATGTAATGTGGCAAAGGTGCAGGAATTTTGCAGACGTAATTAAGCTTTCTAATCAGCTGTCTTTAAGTTAATTAAAAGGGAGATTATTCTGGGTGGGTCTGACCTAATCAGATGAGCCCTTTAAAAGAGGGTCAAGAGGTCAGATCAGAGACTCCTGGCCACAGATTCTCCTTTGCTGGTCTTGAAGAAGCAAAACTGCTACAGATCTACAGCTTTAAGGAAACAAATTCTGCCCTGTGAGCTTGGGAGAGGACTTGGAGCCTAGATGAGACCCTGGTTCCAGTGGACTACTGCCTTGGGAGAGCCTGTGCAAAGGGCCCAGATGACTTGTGGGAGCTGTGAGATAATAAATGTCTGTGTGTTTTAAGCTGCTAACTTTGTGGTTATTTGTGACACAGCCATAAAAAACAAATCTGCTTACGATCTAGGAAGGAGTTACTACTCAGCCTAATTTAGCACATGTCTATAATATCTAAAATTTGTAAAAAAATTTTTTTCTTTTTTAGCCTCTTGGAGTATTGCATAAATAAGATGTAAAGGTGATATGTAGACTAATTATTGTATTGTGGTAATAAAATCAGCCTTGTCACTTAGAAACAGTAGTGACAGCTATATTTTCTCCCTCTTTCTCTCCTTGTCTGACACACACACAGTTGCTCAACAAACTGTTAATAGGAAGGTCCTGTTACTAACATTAGCAATCACATTTCAGAGCATCAGATAACTATTCCAAGAAGGTATTTTTAATTTCTCTCACAGCTAGCACTGTCATCTTAGAGGAGAAAAGTTGGGTTCTATGCAAAAGCCACAGGAAAAGCTTTCTCTGGATCATAAGAATTTCAAGAGGTGTCTTGCCCACTCTAAGCATGTGACCTCTTCAAGACAGTGACTAAAACCATGCCTGCGTTAGTAGGTACTCATCGAATACCAAATATACAAAAGTGAGATCAGCTCTGGAAAATAATGTTTGCTTTGAAAATGTCAGATGAAATGGTTTGCCTATTAAATATTTATCCGTGGATTTGACCTGAAAGCTTAAATTTTAGGGACCTTTTCTAATATTAACTTTATTAGTAAAAGTGTGGGATTTTCCTGTGGTCGTTGTGATGGCTAATGAGTAGAATGAGGTGGAGGGGGTGGGTGGTGACACAGAATTCCTGGTCAGGTGGAATGGGTCTCAGGCCTGCTCTGAGAAGTCACAACACACTGGGAAGACAAAGCCCACATCAGAATACGGCACACAACTGAGCTCCCAGCCAGGAGCAAAGGAGAGTACATGTTTCTGCGTGCACATCCATGGGGAGCCCATTTTGACATCAAATGCAAAAATGATATGATGAAACAGGCTGGGGGTGAGACATCAACACTCCGAAGCTTCTGGCATTTGCCGGGTGTAACTTCTCAGGACGCCAGCAATAGTTCCTATCACTCACTGCTGCCTGTGTGAACCTGGTCAGCCCACTTAGGCCACCCGAGCTTTGGTTCCCGCAGATGAAAAATAGAGACGCTTAGAATACCTACCTCACGGGAAACTGTGACAGGGCTGCTGGGAAAATGAAATAAAGTGATGCACGTTGGCGTGACGAGAGATGATGGGCGCTCAATAAACACGTGTGATTGTTATTCACAGAGGGAAACCTAAAAGGTAAATGACAGGAGTAGCTGGTTGGATGTTACAATGCCTGGGGAATGCTTCACAATCTGACTTTTATTCCAGAAAATTCCATGTTCATCCTCGGGACGCCACTGACTCAGCGCCAAGTGGTTTTAACAGGGTGAGTTGGGGCAAGCAAAGCCCCTATTTGTGCTATGTGTGAGCTGTTTGCCTATCATCACTATCCTTGCCGAGTTTGGCGGCGGTGGTGGCCAGGCTTTCTTTCCCATTAGGCCCCTCCTTCCATTGTCGCCCCACTCCCGGCCCTAGTCTCCCCCCCTGCAGTGCCCCAGCAGTGGCCTTTGTGTGCCTGATTGTCCGAACTTCCGCTGTGTCGGGACTCACCCGAATTCACAAGCCGCTGATTTTGTCCTCTGCGCAGAAGTCACAGGGGGCCAGGCTGGTTTGTTGATAGATCACCACGCTTATTGGGGAGCAGAGAAGGTGGCTTTCTTCAGACTGAGAAAGACGTGAGCCCTTTCAACTAAACTGACTTGAAAATCCCCAAATGAAGGCCGTGGGGAAGAAAAGGACGACGCGGGCGGCCTGCACACCCGAGTCAGAGACGGCCAACCTCTCCGCCAAGGGGACAGATCCTTCTTGGCCGGCTCCCCTGACTCTATGTTTCCTACAATTCTACAACAAAGATCCAGGAACATGAGAAAAGGAAACTGAGAAAAATGTGTCCTGTGACCCAAATGTAAGCCAAGAACAGCACAGACGATGTGAGCCAAATAGAAATGAGGTCAGGAGCACTTTCTTGGGGCTGCAGCCTTTTTTCCCTCCAAATGCCCAAACCTGTTTAACTACTTAGTGTAAGCTGTACTTCTGGGATGTAGTTCACGGTGGGAAGGGAAATTTAATTAGCGCTGGCAACCTCACCTTCAATCCTAGGTCAATATAGTCAAATGGCACATTAACAATGATTGTTACCGATTGATTCCTGAAAGAGAGAGAGAGGGGGAGGGAGACAGAAGACGGGAGGAGGGGAGGGGGAGGGGGAGAAACCAGGTGACATACTTTAATTAAGAGTTATCCTGAGAAAGGTTGCCTTAAATCAGCAGCAGAAAGCAGCAATCACTTCTTGTTGCCAACCCCAATAAATTCCCAGAATACATTATGCACACACTGCTTTGACCCACACTCTCGGTATCACGTCCTCAGTAATTTAAGATCAAATTTCTACAATTAGGACTTGAAAGGTATTAATAAAAACCCGCAGTTGTATATTGCTTTACAGTTTGCAAAGCAGCTACATAATTGTTATTACGTTGGGTTCTTCATGTCGGTGCTATAAGGAAGATGTCACTGTCCCATTTTACAAGTGAGGACACTCTGCTGAGACAAGTTTGCCACCTGAAGGAGGTCACAAAGTTATCAGAGTCCTAGCCAGAACCTGCCACCAAATCTCATGACGTTTTCTATTCTCTGGTAAAGTGACGACTAGCAAACACAGAGAGGGAAACTGAGGCACAGACTAGCATAACAGCTTGACTGAGTGACACATTTGAGACCACTAGCTCTTAGTCAGAACACCACAGTTTCGACTTACTAAAATTGGCATGATGATCTAAGACAAAAAAGACCTCCAGAAAATGAAAGGGTGGGGCGTGACCTTCCCATTCTTGTGGACAAGGCTGCGGATCAGGAAAGCACTGCACCTAGTGGGAGCCGGAAGGATTGAGCTGTATTTTCTTTCTCCTAATGTGCTGACATGATTATTGCACATTGGCCCAATGTGTGCGTCTCATGAATAATGTCATCCCAACGTTTCTGGAGACTAGGAGTGGCGCTCCAGGCCCTGCAAACAAGTCCTGGACCGAGTCTCAGTAACCCAGCGCCTCTGAATCACAAGAGGCAAGTCTCAATTTGGAATCAGAAATTACCGTATTTTGCTGTGGATAACACACACTTCTTTTTTTTTTGCCCAAATTTGTGAAGGAAAAATAAGGATATGCATTACACGTGGCTATACTAATTCCATATCTATATAAATGTTTTTAATTCTTTTATTTATGCTGATGATTTAAAAGTATAAGTCTAGAAATCAATAACGACGTCTGCAAAATAATACTCTGGAATATGATAATCATTTTTTTATATTAAAAAGTTTCTTGCACCTTGATCTGTTCTTGTGTTTTGTAATTATTTGTTCCATAAAATTTTTTGAACTCTAATATGTTAAAAAATAAATGCTAATATTCTTTTACATTAATCCTACAAAAAACAAGTATAATATAAACAAATAAAATAAACAAGTAAATATAAACAAATAAAAATTTGAATTAAAAATTAAAATGGAAGATTTTCTTACCTTGACCGTTTAGGCCCAACACGTGGGTGCGCATTATATATGGTAAGTGATGCAGCCGGTTCTAAGCCCTGGCGGGCAGGGCAGCCTGGACAGAACCGGGGTCTGAGCTAGTTGGCTGGTGCCTGCTGCTGGCTTGCTTCACGTGCCGTGGTGTGTCCTCCTGAGCCCACCATCTCTTTCAGGAATGGCCTGAGTGGAACCAAGTCCTCACGGACAGTGCCTCTCTGAGCAGGGCGACAGCCTCAGACAAAAAAGAAGCATGTTCTGCTTTCCAATCTGATGAAAGCCCTGCAGCGAGGCCCAAATCCCAGTTCCTGGGCATGCAAATACCGGGTGTATGTTTTTCCCCTTCTACGTTCCTCTGCTGCATTTTATTGTTTTTCTCCTACCTGGACGTTAGGCCGTCTCCATGAAGCAAGACATCCTTCCTTTCTAGAATTTCCAGGAAGCATACTCGCCTCCTACGTGTTAGATTTAATGTAATTCAAACCAAAGTTTGAGGCTATTTCTCCCAATTCAGGAAAAATGGTGTGGTTGGCAACCCAAATGGAAAGAGACAAAAAAAAAATGGTAGTGGATTTTTGGGGTGTTTTTCTCATTTTGGTTGTGTGTGTATGTTTCATAAAGTGCATAGGAGAATTAAGCTCAAAAAGCAACTGCTTGGAAAGATAGAAACTCTTGTAATTCATGTTGTGCATAATGGATTTGGCAGGCCCAAGCACAGAAATTTCCAGAAGTGTTTGCGTGGCAGGAGTTCATAGCCAATTCACATTTTTCAGCTGTCCTGGCCTGCGGCCCAGCCTGCAGAAAACGTCTTGTATCTCCACAAGTTTGGCTGGCCTCTCGGACACATTTCCAAACTGCATGGCGACGCTGGATGAGCTTATTTTTAAGTGCCAAAAAAACTCCTGCTACTTATATTGTTACTAAATACCAGATGTGCTTAATAAAGAGTGAGCAGAGCCAAACCGAGGGTAATCAAATAACCTATCATTAACGTTTTCTAAAAACAAAAAATGCAATTGGAACACCAGATTACTGTTTTTCTTTGTTTGCTTCACGCCCTATTACTGGAACCCCTAGGGTGATGGGAACAGGACCGGGGTGGAGAGGTCAGCACTGGCAGGAGGAAGACGCTGTTTACAGTCACACCCCTGCACATCTGAACCATGTGTGAGAAAGTCAGGGCCCCGGGCAGATGTCCTCCAGCCCCGCCACTCACACCCCCTCCCCGGGGAGGGGCTCTGCAAGCTGAGGCTCTCACCACACTGGGGAGCCCTGAAAGGCTGAGGTGTGCTGGGATTTGACCTTGAAGGGAAGAAATGTAGAGGCGACGGGAAGGTGAGCTGGGACTTGGCAAATTAAAGGATATGCAAGAGTTGGAAGCTGTGGCTGCGGCAGCTGCGGCTAGAAAATGCAGAGACATCCTGAAAGGCTTGAAGAGACATGAGGATGCTGTGTGGCTTTGTCAGAGGCCTTGGCTTCGCTTCAATTGGTAGACCTTAAAGGAGTTCTTAGTACAAAATCTCCAATTCCATTACCTCTCCACTCACTGCTGTAATTCCTCCCTCCCTCCCTTCCTTTTCTTTCTTTCTCTCTTGTAGTTTTCTGGAATCCAGTGGGAAGAGAACTGGCTGAGCCTCTCTTTTTGCTCTATGAGTATTCAAGGTCACTCTTGCTATCTGCTGTCTCCTCCCTGCCTCGATTCTCCAAGGCTCTATCCCTTCCACTTTTCTAGTTCTTGCCCCAAACTCATAGTTCTGAAGAGATGAAAAGAATGTTCTTTTCACCCCAAGGTCAGTGACCCCTGGGAGATGGCAAGCATGAGTGTTCAGGGTAAGTAGAGAGACAGATTGAATACTGCAAATTTAAGTTTTAGAGATAGCGATGGAATCACACCATAAAAAATTGAAAGGTAATAACTATTCTGAAAATATTTGTTATCTGCATTAACACAACTGTATAAATAAAGGGATACATAGCTCAATCCTTGGAGAGTTGTTCTGAGAAAACTCTTACTAAAATGCATTATAATCCAACCGTGCCTTGAATGCCATGTGCCCAGACAAACTCAGCGAGAAGATGGCAGTGTTTCTCCGTGGTATGGAGTCATTAGGTAGATAAACCATGAGTTTGGTCTAATTAGCAACAAAATGCTTTGAAAATATTTTATTTAAGTGACTGTAAACAGTAAAATGATGTGGAGCTGATGTCTACACTATTTAGAAGTTTCCTCCTAACTGTAGTCACATGAGTCTTACACAGGAGATTTGCTCCTGAAAAGTTGGTGTGGGTCCATACACCAAGTGGAATTATGTTTTAAGTGTTCTACATGTACTCCTGACTTGGAGGCACAATGTATCTGTGAAGAAGCCACATAGAAAGTTGCTCCCACATGTCACTCATCTCTGCCCAGCTTGGATGTCCTGCTGCCCAGGACTGGCCCAGCCTCTGAGGACACGGTTAGCATCAGCAGCATTTCACTTTCATCGCTGGGTTACGGGGAGGAAAGGGCCGATCCTAGAGCAGGGTCAAGGGCAGGCTGTTTTGTTCTCCTGCAGCAAAACAGAGGCTACAGGAAATCACCCAAACGACAAGCTCTGCTGAGGGCAAGTGAAGGCTGAGTCTAAAAACAAAAGTGGAGGAGCGTGTCTCCTTGGAGCTGTTTGTATTGCATAACTCAAATAAACACAGCAGGGCAAGGACAGTCCCCCAGGGAGAGCCAGGACTGCAGAGGCAGACAGAGGGCGTCTCCTCCAGCCTCTGGTCAGGAATGGCTTCTTTAAAACAAAAATGATAATAATAAGCACTAAGAGTAAGTACACGGGGACACAACAGTACAATCCAGCAGGATATCCTGAATAAAGTAAACAAGGAATCATGCCCCTTAGAACTTGTAAGGTGCCTCTCGTATCTCTAGCTGAGGAAATAAATCCTCGTCAGAGCAAGGAGAAGAAGCAAAGCTGACTCTTGAATGACTATTTTCATTTGCAAGGGAGGGCAGGGAGACACTTGCAGTGGCTCCCAGACACCCGAGCCCCTGGGAAAGCCAGCAGGAGCACAGGGGACACTCTCTCAGGCCCTGGGACGAGCACTGACTTTCTAGACGCCAGCCTCTCCCCAGCCAGGCGATGCAGGGGCCCCAGCCTCTGGTAATCATCAGGCAGGTTACATGGAGTTTGTGTGCCAGATAAAAGAATACAAGTCACCAACTCAGTAAATGAGCTCAGGCCCAGAGTCTTGCAATTGAGAGCAGGTGAGAACCTTCTGAAACTTCCTTTTTCATCAGGAGTCCGCAGCCTTCTGGGACAGCAACCCTATCGTCTGCCAGGGGACAGGAATAGAAATAAAAATTGAGAACACAGCTTAGCACGGGCTGATAGCATTGGTTGCCAACCGCTGCCCATTAGTAGGCTATGGGGACATGCAAGGGAACATTCTCTCTATGAGGCTTGTGTTTAAAAATATATCTTGCTTCAAAGCTGGCCCAGGAGTGGCTGGGGAGTCAGAGCCTTCTTTGCCTGAGTTGGGCAGGTGCCAGTCACCCTGTGATTTACTGCAGATCACTCGTCCTCTGAGCCTGACCCTCATGTGCCACGTAACAGTGACCGAGACCTCAACCCAGCTCATAGTCGGTTAAGGTTTTAGACAATTCCTGTGAGCGCCATGCTCCAGAATCAGCTCCCCAGTGTGCTTGCTGGATGCATTTGAGGCAGGGGGATGGAGGATGGTGGCTCAGGAGCACGCTGCACTGCTAAGGGCTCTGACCCCTCTCTCCATGGATGTGCCCCTGGAGATAGTTGTCACTCCCTTTCCTTATTTTCGAAGGTGGGCCATGTCTCCTACCCCTGTCCTGAGCATATTGAGGAGAGGACAGCTAATGGAAGTGACTCAAAAGCTCTTGGCAAATATAAGGTCAGGATGTGTAAGGACTGACTGTCACCCTCACCTGCCTACCTAATGCGTTACGTGGGAGTCCCCTTTGAAACCATCATTGACAGACTGCCCTGCGGGCTGTGAAGCCGGTCTGCATAGGAGACGGTGTGGTTCCTGTGGGGAAATTTGCCTTTGCAGGAACCACTGAAGTCCAACATGTCCAAACGCATGTGCCAGGTGGAAAACAACAGGTGATGAGCTGTAAAGGCTGAGAGGCTGCCAGGATCCACCCATGGGCATGCAGGGCTTGGCACCTCTTTTCCAAGGGGAGATGAATGAGAGCAGATCAACATGGTGGGTCAAGTCCGATTTCTGCCTCGATGAAACCCCAGGGACCTCCTTCTTGAAAAACAACCAGGACAGTGTGACAGCTGCTTATGGTTGCCACAGAAGGGGTTCCCGAGGGAAGCCTCTCCAGGGAATGCTGCTTGCAGGAGGCTGTTATGAGTGACCCAGAAGACAGCAAGAGTGGGTAACCAGGCCCAGATGAACTCTCTAATTAGCCAGTTAGCACAAGCACCATAGAGCTACAAAATCTAGGAGTGGTGGTTGTTGGGGTGGAGCCCATTGAGCAAGGGGCTGCCGAAGCCACGGCCCCTGGAGGAGACCATTCAGAGAGCCGTTTCCCACACGGAGGCCTCATGGCTCCCTCACTTGTTTAGTTTGGGGTCTTTTAAACAAAATGCAAATCAGGACTTACAGTTGCCAGATATTTGTGCCTCCTTTAAAATCTGGTTTATTATGTGAGTTGTTCTTCATGGCAAATGGGTGGTGGGACATAAAGACGAGAAAGATGGGGGCAAATCTCCTGGAGACACTATGCAGTGGAGGTGAAAGGTGAAAGGGATCACAGGACACTCCCCATGGCTATGGCAGCCATGGACTCAAGAGCAGGCCAGTGAATTCTCTCTATGGAAGCCCCTGGACTTAGATCCCAAAGAACCTGTTTCGACTCCTGGCTTGGCCACTTGCTGGCCCTCTGGTCTGGGGCACATTAGTTAACCTTTCTGAGACTCAGTAGCCTCTCCCATAAACTGGAGTTAATGACTTACACCTGTCAGCGTGGTTAGGCGTGGTCAAAGGAAGCAGGTGACCCCAGGTAGCACGATAAATGTTAGCTGAAACAGCAGAAGCTGAAAATGATCACGGCATGACCTGGTACTTCCAAGGGAGCTGAACCTCACAGTCACTTGGCAGGGGGGTCTGGAGGCTTCCTATCTCACCCCCCGGGAAAAGGGAGCAGGGCCCGGAAGTCGGCCTGCACCCTCCCGTGGAAGCTGGTGACAGTGCCTAACAGCACCTACATGTCCCTGTAACCAAGAATGCTGGCTACCAGGCTGGTGGGCTCTTGGGTAGCTCACAGTTGAAGGGTTCACCTCCACTTCCCCTGGGCTTACCCAAGGGCATGCCCTCTCTTAGGCCCCCAGGGCGCCACCTGGGGAACTGAAAGCTCAGAAAGAGGGCAAACAGGGAGGAGGGATGTGGGCACCAGGGAGGAGGCTCATTATATTCTTTCTAAATGAATCTCCGGGCTGCAGCCGCCGCGGGCGAGTCCCAGGCCTGCAGCAATCCTGTCTGCAGTGGGGCTGTCTCAACACGCTGTTGAGAAAGGCAAGGTTTTCATTGTCAACTTGGTTGTCCCTTCCCTTTCCTCAGGGATTCACAGATGCGGTCCTTCATGGCCTTTCCGCTGCTGGCTGCTTTGGTGCTGTAATCTGAGGTCATGTGACCTCTCCGTCAAAACAAGCCCATGCCACTACTGTCCTATTGTAAAGGGGCAGCGTTGGGGCGGCGCTGGTCCCTGAGTTGGCCCCGTGGAGGTTCTTGGTAGCACTACGTTTGGCAGACATTTTACCCCTGCTCTTTATCGCAAGCCCATCGGGCAAATGACAGCGGAGTTGCAAGCTTGAATGGACTTGTCTGACGGGCCAACTTTCATTCTGGGTGCTGCTGTCTCACTTTTGAAAGGGAGCTGTGGGCAGAGTAATTTCACACTGATCCTTGCTGTCATTTGCTTTGGGGTTTAAAATGCGTTCCAATCACGCTTGCTTCATGGTACAAGGGAGGAGATAGGCCATGCGTGTGGCTAACATTTGTAACGAACACAGAGTCCCTGCTTTGCTCTGAAGGAGCAGCCATACAAACGGACCTGCACGCCGAGTGACTTCACCAGTACAAGCAAGTGAACCCACAATAACCACCGGCTCTGGGAGAAACAGGGCCGTTGTACAGACTCACAGAGGTCATCTCCATCCTAAGAGCATGTGTTAGGACATCTTTATCCCCCGGCTGCAGAAGCAGTTGTGGTAGTTTTAGGCAAACCCCCAAAGTAGGGGGGTCTGAACTCTGGGTGGACCTAAACACCCTGAGGATCAGACGAGGTCCAGCTGAGGATGTAAAATTTTGTTCAGATAAGGGTGGGCGAGTAGGTCCAGGCCAAGAGGGAAAAGAGTCTCCAGGCTGGTGAGTCTGGTGAGACTGCTTGGAAATCCATAAGGAAGGACAGGGGCTCAGGGATGGCCAGAGGACACGGTTGTACCCAGAGCAGCAGCAGGAGGGGATGATGCTTCCGGGTCGATATGTCTGCCATGGAAGTGCCCTGTGCCATCCACACTCACCGGGGAGGCAGCACTGCCTTGGCATTTGGTCATCCCTCCTACCGATGGACCATAGTGTTTTGTGTACAGACGTCCTGACTTAGATGATGGTTCCACTTTTGTGACTTAACTTCACGATAGTGCAAAAGCGATGAGCACGCAGGGGAAACCGCTCCTACGTTTTGCATTCCGATCTTTTTTCAGGCTAGTGATGTACACACGACACTCTCGTGATGCTGGGGGTCAGGGGAGCCACAGCACCCAGTCAGCCACGTGATCCCAGGGGCAACAGCTGACACCCTGCAGTGTATTCGTGGGCTGGATGACTGCTCAAGGGTGGGCTAATGTAAGTTCTGAGTACGTGTAGGGTGGGCTAGGCTAGAATATTTGGTAGCTCAGGTGCATTTAATGCATTTTCCATTTAGGCCCTAAATTGGGTTTATTGGCATGTAACCTCATCTGTACTTAATCTTCCTCCTGACCTAGCTTATAAATTCCGTGAGGTCAGAAACAATCTTCAGCCTTCTCCATAGGTCCTGAGGCTCCTTTGGAGGGCTTAGCCAAAACCAAGACACAATAACTACCTGGAGTATACCAGAGACCTTCACACAGAGCTCCTGAAACTCCAGAAGTACTGATGGGATTGCATAAGGCCGTGCAGGGTATTTCTAGGTGCATAAACCCCAGCTTGTTCTTGGTGGCACATCAGGCTGTTGAAAATATGACCCATTTCCCTTTTGTGCCTTTCTTGCCATGACACCATCTGCTGATACACCAGCAGGGCAGAACTGAGTGCTTTTGGGCCTCTGTGCCTTTGCACATGCTGTTCCCTCTGCCGGGCTACCCTTCCCTCCTCCTTCCATCAGTGGAATTATATTTTCACCTCCAGGTCAACCCTCCCCTCCCTGTATAGCTGCCAGCATCCCTTAGGAAGAGCTGGTGATGTCTCACTCTGTGGGTCCAGGCCTGATGGGGAGGCTGGGCCGGTTGGTTGCCATTGAGTCTATTGCCTACTTGGCAGCTGTGCCTGTTCCATCAGGCTGTGAGGGCCTCCAGGGCAGGACCCACCTCCTGCTCAGCGCATGGCCCTCAGCACAATGCCAGGCACCCAGTAAAGGGGTATCAGATGTTTGTATTTCCCACATGTGGTAGGTCATGGGAAAGCAGTGTAATGTGGGGACAGAGAGATAGGACGCATGCTCCAGAGGGAAGCAAGGCCTGGATCCCTCCTGAGAAACTGGGCAACCAGGGCCAATCTTAGGATGTTTAGGAGCTGACACTTGCTTCCCAGAGCCCCAGCCTCATTTTGACAACTTGTGACACTTTGAGGGTTTCTTTGTGTTTCATTTCCATCTCTTCATGCAAGCTTCTTCTTACAACCTGCACTGCTTAACAAGGTCTCTAGAGATGGAGTTGGGTGTGGGTATGCAGCAATATGTTGGGGCGACTGGGGGAAGAGGGTGGCATTAGCCCTGATGTGGGGAGACAGGAGAAAGGGTGGTGAAATGGTGACTCTAGCCGGGCTTCCATCCCAGCCTGCCCCATGTGAGCTGGTGAGTGTGACTTCGCTGCCCACCTGCTAGACGGGGCTAACAGTAGTGGCTCCTCATGGAGTTGTCTGAAAAATGAAGCAAATCATTGCACGTGGGGGTCTGGAGCAATACCTGGTCCATAGGTAGTCATGGAAAGCTGCTCTTGTCATTTGGGATCAGAAGATGGACTCAAGTCTGGCTTTCCCCCTTGCAAGTTGACTTGGGGTGGAGGCTGGGGGTCAGGTCACCTCACTGCTCTGCTCACTTTTTCTGGTCTCTGATATGAAGACGGAAAGACTGATCTCACGGTCATTGTTGGAATCAAGGAGATGACAGGAGTGAATGTGATTTGTGAGCTTTGAGGTACTGTCCCGAAGTATCTGTGGGGTTACCTGGATGAGGGTATTGGAAGATGAAGATACCTCAGAGATCTGTCACATGAGAGTTACCCCTTTAAGAAGCCAATGACCATGTATTAACCACACCTTTAATTTCTGCAAGTGATGCTTCAACAACCACCTGAGGGCCTATTAGCTGCCTCTAAGCAAATCCTAACTCTCCCACTGTGATGGTCAATTTTATGTGTCAACTTGGCTGGGCCACTGTCCCCAGATATGTGTTCAAACATTACTCCATATGTTTCTTGGATGAAATTAGCATTTAAATCATTATACCTTGAGTAAAGCAGGTTGCTCTCCCTAGTGTGGGTCGGCCTCATCCAGTCAGTTGAAGGCCTGAGGAGAACAAAAGCCTGACCTCCCCCAAGCGAGAGGGAATTCTGCCAGCAGACTATCTATGGACTTGAACTGTAGCATCAGCTCTTTCTGGGCATCTGGGCTGGAAAGCTGCCCTAACGGTCTCCATAATTGCATGAGACAGTTCCTTAAAATCAACATAAACAATCTCTCTCTCTCTCTCTCTCTCTCTCTCTGTCTGTCTGTCTCTCTCCACTCCATGCATTCTATTGTTTCTGTTTCTCTGGAGAACTCTGACAAACACACCTATAGACATTTGGAGTCTTCAGCTAGCTTTATACCCTCTAACAGCAACAGTGAACATGAATATCACGGATGCCACTTTCAAACATAGCTAGCCAATCCTAAGCCTGATGACCCTGCCTTACCCATAGCTTCCCATCATTCTTTCCCATGGGTTCTTGCCCATGGGTCCCCCTCTGTCGCTTTGCTTCCTGACCGAGCCTGGTGCTTCCCTGTGTGGCATGCTGTGTTCTCTCGAGAGAACTGTGAGTACAATAAAATCTTTCGACTCTCTCAGTCTTCTGATCCCTATTGACTTGCTTCTGGTCTTCCCATGCCTCATCCAAAGTAATGTGATCAAACAGACTGCAACTGCAGCCCAGTCCTGGGGAAACACTCCAAAGTGGATTATTTGTCCTCATCACATGGCCCTCTGATAGATGCCACCGTACTATTCTATGTGAGATTTGGGGCTGACAGAAATGGTAGTCAGCTTCTCAGCTTCTTTCTTGGGCCAAAAGAACTGTTCCTTGCATGAAACAGAAATCATCGTGATAAACACAATCTAGCCCTAAGTGAGTGGTGTTCCCAGTGAGAGCAAATGTTTATCCAGAGGAGGGGGTCATTCACTCCTTCAGGGCCTAGAGAAGTCTCAGCCCCCATGTAGAGTGTTTCAGAAACATCTGTGTCTGAGACAGAGCTTGCTCACCTGACTTGGGGAAAGGAAAAGGCAGTTATCTCTCACAAAAGA
This sequence comes from Lyroderma lyra, assembly GCA_004026885.1. Taxonomy (NCBI): domain Eukaryota; kingdom Metazoa; phylum Chordata; class Mammalia; order Chiroptera; family Megadermatidae; genus Lyroderma; species Lyroderma lyra. Next base: position 18,261 of record PVJL010002813.1, read on the forward strand.
GTTAATTCACCCTGGGTGACTCAGAAAGTCCTGGACTCATACAATTACAGAACCTTAAAATTTCAGGGCCTAGGAGGGAGCTAACAGGTTATCTGGATCCAATACCTCCCATTTTTGGAATGAAAAAATAATCCCAATTAGAACAAAGACTTTCATTCATCTGCAGTTCCTATTATGGAACCCCAAATTAATGCTAATTTGAAGACAGAGTCAAAGAACAGCTTTTACCTATGACCAGTATTCAGTTTGCGGGCTTCCTTACTGGTTGAGTAAGCGATGCCTGGGTCCGTCCATCCACTGGCCACCCATTTATCTGTCTGTTCATCCCTGCATTCATGTCTTCCTAACCCAAGGAGAAACCGAAGCAGCTGCACAAAGATCCCTGCTTTGATTTGCTCTCCCTCCTCCTTCCTTCCTGTTTTTTCTTCCCCACCCAGGTTGAAGACAGGGCGTTACAGCGGGGCTCAGCGCATGTGTGGGTGTGGGAGAAAGCCAGTTACAGCAAGTGCCACTGTGCTGTTTTGGAAACTCTCCAAGTTGCTCATGGCCCTGGTGGGTGTCCCCCAGCCCGTACTGTTTGACAGAGCATGTGATGGAAGGGAACTTAATGAAGGTATCCAAAATAACAAAGGTCCGGAAACAAATTCTTCTCTTGTCCTCACACTATCTTCCAGTGTCAAAACAGGAGCCACTGGATGGAGCTGAGGACAAAGACATATAAATAAACCACATTGGAAATTGGCAGGCCAGGAAGACTGCCCACCTCATTTCTGGTGGGGGTCACCGAGTTCAATGTTATAGCTGATTGTGAAAAGGACTCAGTGAATTCATGATCAATAATGATGTTCGTTTTTACAGGAGCTAAGATGAGGGTAATTAAATCTTGTGCTTCAGGCCATATAAACTGATCTCCACAGGAGGGCAAGAATTAATTTGATTCTTTGTGCGCAACCCCTCCCAACTCCCTGCCCCCCGCCCCAACAGCTTGGGATAATGGACCAAGTGCATGATGGGAAGACAGAGGAAAAGCAGAAAGATATGTTCCAAGCACCAGGTATTAACCAGCCCTCCAATCAGGAGCGCGAACTTGATGGGCCTTGAGGCTGATCCGGTGGGGCATATCCCAAGCTCCTCACAGCTTCTCTCTGCACTTGGTTTATTACACACAATCTGTACAGGGGCTGCTTCCACACTTAATGGCAATCCTGAATCACTATCTATTTCCCGTCTTCGCCTGCAAAACAGCAACCCCCAGCTAGTGCTGCGCCGTAAATACCAGGCCCCATAAAGCCACTGCTGTATAGATTTGCCTTTTTGTGCGTGTGTGTCTGATTCACTATTGCCTTGGCAGTCTTCCGGGCTCCAGGAGAGGAAAAAACCATCCGGAGCCTCCCAACTGCCTCATTTTGATCTGTGATACCGAGCAACTCATTTCCACTTCACAGGCTCTGCTGAGCTGTGCCACAGAAAGACAAATCCCAGACGTGGAAGGGGCGGGAGGAGGAGGGCAGGGACTGGCGGGGAGGACAGGCAGAGAGGCGCAGAGGGAGGGAAGATGAAAGCAGAAAAGGGCCGCGTTTATTAAGCTGTTTTTCTTTTGGTGAAAAAGCAGCGTTTATCAGTGATTTCATAGATCATGTGAGAGGTGGCTTCCTGCCAACTTCTAAGAATGCAAACAACCCTCTGACATCATATGCTAAATATAGCCTGGGCTTTGCTTTAGGTGAATAAATAACACCAGGGGAAAGGACTAGGTTCTCTACAGTTACATGTTTATTATGATTGAGCTGTCAGGCTTGTGAAGTCAGAAGACTCACGTTCAGTTCCAAGGAGGAACAGTGGGTAGAGAACCCCTCAAACAATTTCTGGAGATGGCTGAGGCAGCCCATTTCACGTTGCCTCCTGGGATGGCCAGCTGAGCCTGGCCCTGAGGTGTGTGGGGTTGGTGGGTTTGGTTGTTGTGGGCCTTAAAAGCCCTGATAAGTGTGTGTGTGTGTGTGTGTGTGTGTGTGTGTGTGTGTGTGTGTGTTGTATTTCCATGTCTGTCCTGCCCTCCAAACCAATAAGGAAAGATGGCTAAAGACATTCACATGCTCAGATATGGTCATGAGCTTTTCACGAAGCTGGGGAAGAGGTGAGTGGAGAGAGTGGAGACAGCGTCGGGTAGGTTTTGTGGAAAATGTGGCCAACGCACCTCTGTTCTGCAGGCCACCAGGTAAGGGTGCTTGTCCAATGACGCCAGGGGACAGCCTCACCCCACTGTTCCAGGCCCCAGTGCCTTTCATTATACCTCCCACCCCTGGAGCTTTTGTGTTTAGCATGCTGGGACAAAGCCACCTGAAGAATTAAGGTTGGTAATGAGACCTCAGGCTTCTGCCTCCTCGTGCCCCACTACTCTTTTCCCTGCTCGCCCCCAGGCTCACATTGAGGAGGGGGCCTTCCTAAAGGGCTATGAGTGCTGGGAGGAAGAGGCAGTTGGAGGGAGAAGGGAGGACAAGAGATAAGGAGACTGAGCATCAAAATAGCTACTGGAAGGTGTTGGATCTCTACTCACATCTGCAAGATTTCACAGTCAGGGATACAATAGAGGTGGTTACTATGGAAACGGGTGGAAAAGCAGCACAGAGAAAGGAGAGGGCTGGATATAAAGAGGAAAGAGGAAAAGGCACATAACACTTTTAAACCTCAAAGAGGTTTAAAATACTACGGCACTTCCCATCTCCGACAAGAGAAAGAAAGTCATTGAGCCCAGAGAATGTTGACTGCTTTGATCCTGGGAGGGGTCAAGGACTCAGTCACTATAGTCCTTTCCCCTACCAGCCTGGGTATGCAACCTGCATTCCTGAAGTGCAGATCGTCCACCAAAATCCCTTCCAGGCTGCTCAGGGTGGTACCTGCTGCAGGAGGCTTTCCGCTCTGCTTGGTTTGGCCATGACCTTCGGGAATTCTCTTGGATAGATCGGGTTATTTTTCTGTGTCATGATTTCATCACCTACATTCCTCACAGAGAGGAATGACGAAGCACTTTGCTCAAGAAAGAAATGATAGTACCGTTTAAGGCAAACGTGTTGCAGACTGTTATGAGCTCTGTGTGCCCCTGGATAAGATGGTGATCCAGGCAGTGCCTGGAGCGCACCGCAGGGGGACCAGGAGGCAGAGGCCTGAGCAGTCATACCCAACCAGCTTCACTTCACTTAAATGTGGCATAAATGGGATGAAAGGGTGTTCTCAGGCGGAGGAGTGTTCTAATAGGTCGTTCAGCTTTCACCCCAGGACTCACAAACTCATTCCTGCATACATACCGCCACTCTCCAATAGAAATGAGACATGAACCCACATGTGTAACTTGACGTTTTCTAACAGCCACATTAAAAAAAAGAGAGCGATAAGATAAAATTTAACAATTTATTTAATCCCAATATATGCAAAATATAATCATTTCAATATAATCACTAAAATTATCAATGAGATATTTTATATTTTTTTCATACTAAATCTTTGAAACCTGGAGTGTGTTTTACACTTATAAAACATCTTAATGAGCCCTGGTTCAAGGGCTTAATAGCCAATGTGGCTAATGGCTACTGTATTAGGCAGCACAGCTCTAAAATTTTGCATTATAGCTATGAGGAATGCAAAGAATAGAAAATAGGTCTGTTGAGTTCAGGCACTGATTCTAACTACTTTGCTTGTATCACTATGAGAGCAATAATTACACACACACACACACACACACACACAAACTTTGAACAGATGGTCGGCCACTCCCAGTCACAAATATTTCTCTTTGCTGTTGAATAGTAGCCATCATATGTTTAAGATGAAGGAGAATTTCCATCTCACAACCTCAATCCATGGGCCAGTGAAATCAAATGCAGTTCATGCCACATCTCTGTCACTTACTGAGACAGATTCTTAACCTTTCTGGGTTTTCCTCACTTGTAAAACGGGAATACTGTTAGTTAAGTCACAAGTTGCTTAGGATTAAAAATAAACTGCCCAACACCATGTTCGGCACATGACAGGTGTTATTAAGAGTAGCGCACTGTCCCTTCCCCCAGCTCTAGTTCCACCAGTCTGCCCTTGCATATTTCATCTTCTCGAGGCCCCTGTGGATGAAGACACTAGCATTGCATATTTTTTCACATGGCAGGAAACCATGTGAAGAAATCAGAAAAAGACTTTAAGAACTGGGATCAGCCTTATGCCACTGATTCAGCTTAAGCTAATAGCTGGATGGTTTCCCAACAAAAAGAAGCTAAGACAGCCATTCAGAAAAAGTTCTTTGATGGACTACACAGCAAGATATTTAGAAAAGTTCATTAAAATATGTCTCTGACTTACTGGAGCTGTACTGTTGAATATAGCAGCCATTAACACTTGCCTATTTGAATTTGCTTTAGTTAAAATTTAAATATTTACCTTCTCAGTCATATTTGCCATACTTTGGGTGTTCAGTAGCCCCATGTGACTCATGGCTGCTGATTGGACAGGACAGGTACACAGCATTTCATCATCACGGGAAGTTCTGTTGGACCGTGGCTCTCTAGAGTTCTCAGTCATTCATTCAATTTGCAGCCAATAGAACTTAGAGGGAGGATGTCCTGAGAAAGCAGGTCTCAGGTCGTGCTGCACGTCTTTGAGCCTGCTGTCAGCACTTTTCAGATACGTCACCCTACATAGGTTTCTTAACCTCTCTGTGCCTGTGTCATCATCTGGAAAGTGGGGATGGTATTAAGAGAACTCAATTCCATGGGTTTTGTGAGACTTAGAGGAGGGAACAGATGTGAAGTGCTTACCATGGTATCTGGCATGTTATAAATGCTTAATAAATATTTGATGTTACTATTATTATGCCATATTAACCATTTCCAAAACTAAGAGATGGTTGGGTCATGCCAAAAGGTAAAGGTACCCTTGATTAACCCAAAAAAAGCTTCCAGTGAGAGTTAATTGCTTGAGCTGTGATTCAGAAAGTAGGGAATCCTACATTCATTCAAAGCACTCAGTAGGCATTTATTGAGCACTTACTATGTACAAAGCACTGTTGTAGATACAAAGATGATGAGACAGGTCCCTTTCACTTACAAGTCCGTGTCTAGGGGAGGAGAAGAATGCATTGTGCTGATGTGAATGAGGGCAGCGAGCGATCCATGCGCAGTGGTAGATGAGTCTATAGAGGAGCCCTAACTCAGCTAGGTAGCCAGGAGCACAGTGCAGAGAGGCGGGCTCTGAGGAGACCCTTAACAGGATGGAAAATGGCAGGATGAACGAAGGAGGAAGGCAAAGTAACTTGAGTCATTAGGCCTGAAGTGGCAACTGAAGTCACGCACCTCAGCTTGCTGATTGACAAGACAGGGTGCAGCCCGGTACTTGGTCGCTCTGAGTAGCAGAGTGCCCCAGGAGTAAGGAGCAGCACCCAACTCCACCCTGAGGCCAGCAGCCCTGTGCCTGCCTGACTCTCCGCCTCGCCGGTGAGGCAGGAAAATGGGAGATCACGACAAACGGCTCCATTCGAAGGTGAGTTTAAGCGTGACGAGACAGGGAGACTTGCCCCATTATTATTCTGGTCATTGTTTGTTCCTTTGAAGTCGAAAGCTTAGCAAATACCCCAATGTCTCATCTGAAAAGGGCCAGTGTGTCCTTGTGAAGAACTCGACGCTCAGGCGGGGCGGGGACAGGCTGATGCACCAGCAGGCCCGCTGCCCCCAGGGCCCATCGGTATGCACGTCAGGCCCCGCCGGCCAGGTTGGGAGGAAAATCTGAGGAGAGTGTTTCTGGTGACCAGGAACTGTTGAGAGGACTTATAGCCCTGGAATAGCGATGAGCCTGCACTGGCCAGGGGCCCCTGTCATGGTCTGGGGCTCACGCCTCCCAAAGCCCTGGGGACAGGGTAACTGGGTTCCTAACTGGATGAAGGACTAGCTCCAAGCCCCATCATATTTCTCCTGGGTGCTTCTGCTTTCTCTGCTGCATTTTCCTGTTGTTTCCAGCTGTCATCAGAGAGGGAAGACACCTTTCCAGACAGACATCTCGTCTTCCGGTTGATCCACCTCTTCGGGTCTTATTCCGTACTGTTCTGAGCCTCACAGAGAGTAACGACTGACTATCCAGTTGTCAAGGACCATACTTGGCTTAGCACCAAATGTCCCCATGTCCTGGAAAAGCCTTCACTCCTGGGCCATCTGGGATGGCCAGCTTCCTTGTCCAGCTTCCTGGCCCTCAGAGCCAGGTTAGGAGACAGCCTGAGCAGCAACCACGTGAGGAGGGGCCCATGAGAGGAGGGCCGTCCTGTCCTGCCAAAGAGCCTTTTACGTTCTAGTCAGCAAGGAAGAGCCGAGCATGGACTGGGGACAGGGGCTGGCCAGGAGACACAGAAGGAAGTGGGAGAAAGCTCTGCCTGCCCCACTGCACACAGTGGTCCAAAGCCACGGTAGGGACATGTGTATACCCGCCCTGCACTGAGTTGCAGGCCATGAGCTGCCCAGGCAGCGACAGCGTGCAGCAGGAAATGGGGGAGAGATGAAGGGGGGCGTCATGTCCTCCTCCCCGAACGTGTGCATGGTACCGTGCTGGGAAATGTGAACAGCTGGCTCTCTAGGGCAGGGTGGAGCCCTGATTGGCAGTGTTTGCCAATTTCCTTGGTGTAAATGCTTTGGGACTGATTTCTAGCTACCAGTGTGATGTCACTGAGCAAGGACCTGGGACAGATTGCACACAAGTGGCTCTCATGAGTTGTGCACACTGGAGCCAAGCCCTGCACTAGGCACTGGAGACAAGGCTCCCACTGTGAGCTCAGGTGAGTGCCTCTCAGCAAGCAGTACCAGTACCTAACTTACTCTCTGTGTCTTAAACGTGTGAGATGAGCAGTTATAAGTGATGACATCAACCTTGAAGAAATGGATCTAATTGTGAAAGGTGTGAGACCTCTTCGGTAGCAGCTACAGCAGAATCAGAGTTACAGTCGCTGTGCAAACAGTAGCAAATGAGGTGAGTTGTGTGATACTCACTGGGAAAAAGCAATTCTTTTTCTTCACCATTAAAAAACATTACTTTTGTGGGTATACCCTAGAATCAATAATTCACCTCCTCTTTTGGAAAAAGCATAACTTGTAGTAAACTGTATGAAGGGTTGTTCATTTCATGTAATGATAAATAAAATGATGTTCGACCAATTTGATGAAGACAGTAAGTCAAACCTAAATGCTCTGGCATTTGATGTTGCTGAAACTATAAATCCTATTAAGAAGCTTTTTACCTTTAAAATATGCAAAATGCAAACAAAATTTAGTCGTGAAAGTAAAATTAAATATTTAATGACCTAATTAAGTCTTATTAATGGTATGTTCTTTATTTTGCAGATTAAATATTCACAACAATTATCATCTCTTTCATCTTTATTACTTAAGCAATATGTATTTCATAATTATTTGTTAGGTATTTTCATTAACATTTGATGAATAGTAATAGTTAAAATAAAAAAGAGTTTTTATTTCTATCGTAATGACTTTATAGTGATAACAATATATAACTAAGTGTTTATAATGTGCTCTACTTGTTAATATTTAGATCACTGATTTTGTTACCACAGACAGGAAACATGGATCTTTATGGGTGATACATGACAATCATGACATTCTTCCATTAGTCTTTATTTATTTAATAGACTCTTCTTAATGTAGATTCACTGTGGGAGAAATATGAATTGCAAACCTTCAACTAAGACTAGATTTAATCCTGTTTGGTGTTAATTCCTACCTTTTTTAGATGTTCTAATTCATTTTCCGTTTTCACCTCATTCACCTCAGTGTTTTGGTCCATCAGTTCTGGCACATTATCTTTCCATTACATTTAGGCTTAGGCTTGATGGCCTCACAGGTTTGTTTCTTCTAGGACAGTGGTTCTCAACCTTCCTAGTGCCGCGGCCCTCTAATACAGCTCCTCATGGTGTGGTGACCCCCATAAAATTATTTCCGTTGCTACTTCATAACTGTCATGTTGCTACTGTTATGAATCGTCATGTAAGTATCTGATACGTTCGACTCCCAAAGGGGTCGCGACCCACAGGTTGAGAACCGCTGTTCTAGGACAAGGGGTCAGGGTCTTCCGTCCCGGACAATGTGAAGCACATGCGTATGGACCTCCAGTTTTCCATATGGACAGTGACTGCAGGGAATAAACAGGAATGGGTGCCAGTGCATGAGGGTGTGAAACGCCCATGGTGACCCTCCTGGGCCAGGCGTGGCGTCTAACATTGCCTTCCACAGCACTCTGGGAAGCTTGTCACTTCCAGGCAGCCCAGGAGCTGCAACCTCTCCACCCCCGACCCCTGGCTCCCACACCAAGGACTGCTGAGCCCTGCCAAGGGCTTTTCCTGAAAACTTTAGTGCAAGTTCCCTGAGGGTGCCCATTGGGAAAATGATAGTGATGTCCTCTGGTCTCATGTCAGGCTGGCAATGGCTTTTCAAAGCCTGCTGATGCAGACTGTTGACCAGGAGAACAGGCCTCAGAGTGCAGACAGAGCTGTGCTAATCAGCACAGGATGGCCTTTTGCCTTTCCTCCGAAAGCCTTTACTCATCAGCAGAAGGCATTTGCATGTTTAAAGCCACAGCTGTTTCAAAGCGCTCTGAGCCGCAAAAAAATGTTTGGCAGGAAAGTTTGCAGCCATTGATATCCTACAGGTAGCTTATAATTTAAATTAGGAGGACTCATTCGTTGCAATAGCAACTACAATTGAGTAGGACCTATCATGTTTGGCCCTTTCAAGGCAGTATTTTTTTTTTTTTTTTGCTTTTTGGTATGTGGGTAGCTCCCTGACTAGGAATCGAACCCAGGCCGCAGCGCTGAAGCCTTAAGCCACTACACCACCAGGAAACTCCGCAAGGCAGTATTTCTGAGTCTGATGAAAACCCTACCAAGTGGGAGAGATTACCCTGCTTTGTGGACAAACAGAAGCTCGGTGAGTCAGGTGGGCACGCTAAGGTCTCCCAGCTGGTGATGGGCACAGCTGTGGTTCAAAGCCAGGTCTTTCTGGCTCTAAATCCTGTGTTCTTCTCATCACAACTGGATACTGCCTCCCTCACTGCTGATCTTCTGTGTCAGTGGTTCTCAGCCTTCCTAATGCCACGAGCCTTTAATACAGTTCCTCATGGTGTGGTGACCCCCATAAAATTATTTTCATTGCTACTTCATAACTGTAATTTTGCTACTGTTATGAATCGTAATGTAAGTATCTGATATGTGTTTTCCGATGGTCTTAGGCGACCCCTATGAAAGGGTCATTCGACCCCCAAAGGGGTCGCGACCCACAGGTTGAGAACTGCTGTTCTATGTGGTCATGTAGGACACGAGCTCCAGATAAATCTCATTGTTCAGAAAAGCTGAACACACACAGGCACTAGCAAAAGGAAGGAGTCCCACCTTGTTCATGAAGCTGATGTATGAGCCTGCTGGGCAGGAAGATGCCACTGGCTATGTCACCGGCCCCACCGCCCTTACACGACCCCTCATTTGGCCCTGGATCGGAAAATACTGTGCTCCACACTCTGGTTTTTAATGTGTCTTCTCTCTGGCCGAGCTGTCATCAAGGGCTGTGATAAGGGGCCAGCCTTTAGTGTCTGTGTGCTCCCCAACCCCTTACAAATGGCTATCGTGGAATATCTAGAACTCAAATTTTAACCCTCCCAGACCGCTGTACCGATTCTCGGTCATTTCCGAATCTGCCGCTACACCGCTGTACCTGATTTTTGAAATGAAAGGTAGACCTATTTTCTAGTGTCTCCAAGTTCCATCTTATTCTAACCACTTGTTTGCATGGAACTCACAGTTTTCTGTATCATGTTGGTTTTTCTCTTTAATGCTCAGGAGCCCGGGTATAGGGGGCAGTTAGGTTCAGGGCCTCAGGTCTGGCAGGGTTAATAATGTGTACTGAAACCATTTTTACTGGAAAACCTACCAGTTCTGGCTATTTCCGGTTATGACATCTGCTCTCACCGCTACCAAGAGCCTGGCTTTCTGTGAAGGATGCTGCCAAAAGCCGGTGAAGACCCTGGGCAGGGACTCAATCTGCGGCACGTCCTCAGAAAGCCTAGTGGCCCAGGGTACAGTGCCAGGAGCACATCTTCAAAGTGACACATGGCCTCAAGTTTCCCCCTCTTGCTTTGAGCACATACATCAAGGAAAACGCACATGTGTGCTCCACAAGGACAAATATGGAATTTCTGCACCCAGTCAGCTCAGCGGCAGTGTGGACCGCACACGGTGATGTCAGGCCTGCCCCCTGCTCCATCTGTAATGTCTCTCCTCGTCCAGCCTGAAATGTGACCATTGTTTATTACCTATTGAGCCCCATCACCATATTTGGCTCTGCATACAAGATTGATAAAGTCTTCCTGTCACCAGCCTCACTCGGTGGCAGCTCTCCAGGCCTCCTCCTCAACCCCCTCCACCTTCCATCAGCCCCAGAGGCTCTGAACGGGCCTCCCCTCCACCGCTGCTGTGGACTCTTTTGAAGAAGCCGGTGTAGGAGAGGAGGGAGCTGATGACAGACACCCAGTTGGCCTCCATGCTAAAAACCAGCAGGGCCCAGTGACTCATCTCTGCCATGGAAGCTGCTGACAACAGTGGGCCTTTCTGGAATCATCTCCCTCCCCACCTGCCCTTGTCTTCACAGGACAGATAGGTCTATGAGTCACAGCATTTTGTGGGTGGGGTAAAGCCGAGAAACTAGGGTCAATTACACTGCCTGGTGGGAAAACATCCAATTTGGAGTGTGGAATGGGGTGACACAGAGCTGGAAACGGTCTTCATTGTGTGTCTTCCAGCAAGGCACTAAAGCTTCATGGTGACTCGATTATGCATAGGTCCTATAGAATTGTTGTGGCACCAAATAAGAAAGGACACTTTGGAAAGTTGAAAGACAGTGAGGCAGGGGGACCATGTCCCAATCACGAGACACAGATGTCCTGTTCTTGCTCTGTCACCAAGTATCAAGGTGACATTAGGCTTTGCGCCTGGAAACTTGCTAACACCCATCACATGAAGGCCATGCTCACAGTAACCAACCCAGCAGATATGTGATTCATTAACTAACTGAAGATGAAGAAAGGTTTCAGGGCTAAACCTGGAGGTTGCAGGTTAAGGAGGAAGTATGCTGAGCACATACAGCGTGCCAGATGCTATGCTGCTATCGTGTTCTTGAACCTGTGACTCTAGTCCCTCCCCAGATCTATGGAGCTCAAGATTCAGTCGATGATGCTGTGGTTTTTCCAAAACAACCAACCAGATCTCCAATTCTCTAACACTGACTAGTGTCCCACAATTTAATCCAGTTGTAACACTAACTGCCCAGAGTTAATACAGTCCCAAAAGTTAAAGGCTCAGTCCCACAGAACTGCCCCCACTTCTGACACCAGCTATGAATAGGGTCCCCAAGCTACCTGCTCTTATGCCCAGCTGACTACAAATTCAGAGGTTCCCAGGACCTGCCCTCAGGTTCAAAAATTCACTCCAAGGACTCACAGAATTTAGGAAAGCACTATCCTTATGATTATAGTTTACTATAAAGAATAGCAATGAACAATCAGATGAAGCGGTATATAGGGTGAGGTCCGGGAGGGTCCCCAGCACAGGAGCCTTTGTGCAGTTGTGGTGCACCTCCCTCCTGCCACATGAATGTGTTCGTCAACTCAGAAGCTCCTCAAGTCTGCAGTTTAGGGTTTTATGGAGGTTTCATTAACAGGCATTATTGATTAACCCATTGGCCATTGGTGATTGAACTCAATCCCGAGCCCTTCTGACCGCCATGGAAGTGAGGATGAGGTTCCATGGGGCTGAGAGTGCCAACCTTCTAATCAGGTGTTTGTTCCTGTGGGAACCCCCGGGGGGGGGGGCGGGAAATGCCTCATTAACATAAACCCAGGGTTCGTGATGAATAATGCTGCTATCACTCAGGAAATCCCAAGGGTTTTAAAAATTCTGTGCCAGGATCTGGAGACAAAGATACATTCATATTCTCTCTCTCTCATTCTCTCTCTCATGTTAAATGGCTGGATATTTTCCTCGTATACTTGTATACACACATTCATGTGCGCGCGCACACACACATACACGTATATGGTATCTATAAAAATATACATATATATTTTAATTACGCCATAGGTAGACAGATGTAAATGCGTGTGGTGGGTGCTAGAGAGCAAGAAAGGTGATTCAGAGACAGAGAACTGAGAGTCCTGTCTGCTAACTGGGGAGGTGGTAAAAGGGAAGAGACTGGTGAACTCGGGCCCACTTAAGTGTGAACCATGTAACCAGAGAGTCACTGGGGCCACGGCATGGTGTGCAGTTTGGACCCTGACATCTGTATGACTTTGGACGGGTTACCAGCACCAGTGAGCCTCTATAACCCCTCCCTAAGTGGGGTTAATAACTGCAACACTTCCGGGTTCTTATGGGAGATAGCGAGACACTTTAAGTACAAGGCTTAAGACCATGCCTTGCATATACTAAGCGCTCAAAAGACTTAAGCTATTAATATTGGGGGAGAACAATGATTAAGAGGAGAGTGAGATACTGTGTGTAGCTGGAAGCTCTGGATGTAATGGCTCCAATTACTTGGGGATCTGTGACACATCTGCTCACTCTGCGACCACCAGATGACTGGCTCCAAGACAATTGCTTAATGGACCGTGAGGTGACCTGTCCTTCCCACAGGACTCCCCTTTCTGTAACAACTTCCTTGAGACCCAGACATTTTGCCTCCTTTGGCTGGCACAGGATCCAAATTTGACAATGCTCCTCATTAGAGCTAATTTTTGGAACAGCAGCCATAAAATAAACCAAAAATATTTTTTAAACAAGGCAAAACACTTTGTATCTAATCAAAACAGGAGGGAGAGGGCCAAGTTTGTAGGAGGCAGTCTCCCAGCTTCTAGTAGACATGCCTCAAAACAGAGCAGAGAGAGGCTGGGACTCGGGGTGCCCAGACACCTGGAGGGGAGGATCATGGGGACCCCAGGGTGAGAGATGGGGTTAAGAGAGGCAGTAGTTCTCAGGCTTCAGCGTTTTCAGTGTTCACAGCATTGTCTATGACTTCGCAGATGCCTTGGCCCCAACCTCTAGCTTTTGATTCATTTTAACAACCACTCCAGGTGCTTATACAGTCATGGTTGGTGGCTCATCTTTTGGGAATCGCTGGTCTAAAGGGAGCACAATAGGGGGCACATGGGGGGTGGGATGGGAACTTTGTGGAGACCTCCAGCATGGATACTGGAGCCCAGCGAATCTTATAGAATGAGAGGGAGGAGCCGAGATGCAGAGAATGGGAAGGATTCATGGGCCTGGGACCCAAGCAGTGACACAGGCTGAGTGCTCAGAATTTAACACTCCATGGTCGCCATTTTCAAACTCTTCATTTTACCTTTGAATCTGTGTTTTGAACAAGGGGATTTGCTCTTTCATTTTGTACTGGGCCCTGCCACTCATGGGCCCAGGCTGCAGGAGTCTAGGGAAGGACAGGAAGTCCCGGTTGGAGGTCAGGATGGTAGAGCTGGCTAAGGCTATAAACAGTGGCTAAATGGCTGAGGTTCCCACGTGCCACATCAAGGAACTCAGGTTTCATCTCAGAAAGGAGAAGGGAATGAAGTAGTTAGGTTTGCATTGCACAGGGAGTGCTCTGGGACCTGGTGGGCAACGGTGGGTCTGAACAGAACATGGATATAGGGGGTCAGTGGGGGTGCTGTGAGGACCCAGCCAGGACACCAGAGCCAGCTGGAGAAGGGATGATGAAGAGAAACATATGGTGAGGGTTTGGAATTGGAGGTGAGCATGAGGGAGAGAGAAGTTAGGATGAATCCCAGCTTCCAGGTCTGAGCACTGAGTTGTTTGTGGTGCCGGTGCTTACTGCACAGAAATACATTATTGCTGGTTTTTGTTTGTGATAGGGTGGGGTATGCACAGAAGAAGGGCCAATAGAGGCATCCCTGCAATTGTTTGCTGCACAGAGAGCATCAACAATAGACCTACAGCTTTATTTGCTTTTTTTATCCTGAATATCAATCAGTTTTTTTCTTTTGCTGGAAGCTCAGCGTTGACCTTCCAAGTATCATTCACGTTGGTAAACACATTCTGGTTGTTTCACCAGACATGGAAATCTGTGCTTTAGATATGACCTCAAGACACCCTTGCTCCAAAAACAGCCGCCTACAGGTCTCAGCCCAAATGGGCAAGCATCCAGTGGAAGTGAGGGCTGCGGGAGGAGAAGTCGTCTAAAGTTAATGCATTTATCTGAGGCCCTTTGATCTAGAATCAGGCTGCGGTCCTGTGAGGCCAGCCGCGCCCCAAAGATTTTCAGGCTTTTTCCTCAGATTCAGCTGCAACTGTCTTTCCTCCTGCATTTTAGGACTTGGGCTTTGAATGACTTGATATTGCAAATTCAAATCACCCTGAAATATGAGTGAAAGATTTTTAAAAGAAAAGAAATTAAGATTTTTGTTCAAATTAGACATTGTGAAACCAGCTTGCTCTGAGCCAGTTTATTTCCTTGCAAGATAAACTAAATTCAGCTTCTTTGCTCAGATTAAACTAACTCTCATAAAAGGCATTAATAAAATATTACTCTTAATAAATAATAATTATTCGACAGGTATTTTAATACCATTTTTCCTGTTTATAAAAGTAATATATCCAGAGAAGGTCGAAGATGGTGGAATAGAGCTGGGAAAAAAAATGCAAACTTCTAATTTTTAGGAAACACACACACAAACACACACACACACAAGTAATACACACAGATTGTAGAAAGCTTGAAGATACAGAAAAGTATAACATGAAAAATAAAATCACCTATAAACTACCACACAGATAATATTTTTCACATTTTGGAGTATTTCCTCTCAGCCTTGTTTCTATACACACATTTATAAATACTTTTCTAAGTTGTTCTCAACCATTTTAAAGGTAGAGATCATGGATTAAACTATAATGTTCATTTGAAAACCTGATTCATTTAGTATAAATATTTAAAACAATATTTCCTAATTAAAAAGAAAACAAAGCATATTCAGTAAAGAAAATTTGTAAAACACAGAAAAATGCACAAAGGAAGACAACAAAAATCACTTGGATTCCAACTACAGAAAACTGTGATTAATGTTTTGGTATGTTTGTAATCTCCCAGTATTTATTTTTTATACACACACACACACACACACACACACACACACATATATATATGTATATATGTATGAGTGCCTTTCTTATTAATTAAAAATATCAAACACTGTTCTTTGTTTTATTGTTTGCATTTTTCACTGAGTGATCCAGAATGAATGTTTTACATAAGCATAAATGTCCTTCCACAACATAATTTTTAATGGTTACCTAGATAGTATTCCTGTGTATAGATGTATAATAATTTACCTAACCAGTCTCCAATTGTGGGATTTGTAGGTTGTTTGTAATTTTTCATATTATAAACAATGTCATAATTAACATGCTTGCAAATAACATGTAATTATTTACTTGTAATACAAGTAAAATTGTATTAAAGGATATGTGTGTGTGTGTGTGTGTGTGTGTGTGTGTGTGTGTAATACTAAAATGTCTCCAGGAAAGTTGTACTAATAATTTATACTTTCCCTAATTCAAGATTTTGGAAACATGATCTAGTGACAAATAGAATTATCCTTGTTTTGCCCATTTGGGACAATTAAGGCAGAAACCAGTGTCGTGATAAGGGCTTTATGGCAGGTCCATGGAACAAGTTGCCTTCATATAGATCAAGGAAATAGTTTACATGTGTTTTATGTATATGCTCATTTAATCCTCACAAACGCAAGGAGTTTTCTATCCCCATTTCCAGGTAAGGAAAGTGAAGCTCAAATCCTTGCCTTTCCATTCGTTCCTTATACCATATAGTCTCCATGACTTTTCCCTTGACAACCCAGTGTGTAATCCAGCACTATAAACACCAGACACATCAGACCTTGCAGAAACAAATACTCAACATCAATAAGTCAGTGGTAAACATCCTCTTTTTTGATACATGCGACATAAAAGATCTTGTCCTTGGATTTATTCTTCAGGTTTTTCTGGGAGGTGGGGAGGGAGGGAAAGGGTGGAGGATGAGGAAGAGAAAAACGACTTCCTGAGAAGACTGAGCGAGGCGTAAGAGCGTGTCTTCTAGGTCTAGCTTGGCAGACTTCGTGCCTTGACTCAGAAGTGGAGAATTTGCTTTGGTTTCCTGACTGGGTTGCCTTGTTTATCAGCCACAGGGCAAGAGACATGCCACAGCAATGAAACAAAGTTGACATGTCATACTGGGGAAAAGGGAGTTATTCAACAGGCTGAGTCACAGGTCTGCTGCAGGTACAGAATGAGACACCTTGCAGAAATTCAGAGCTGACTGCGAGGTTGAGTAACAAAGAGAAACTGGTCTGTGGATGACCTAACACACCCTTACTATTTTGAAATGCCTGGATCATAAAAATTGCGAATAAAAAGGTTTCGAGTAGATCTCTGTTCACTCTTGTTTTGTAACAGAAATCAATTGCAAGATTGCACGAAAGTGGGTCATTTAATAATTTTTTTTTTTTGGTAGTTCCCTGACTGGGAATCAAACCCAGGCCTCAGCATTGAGAGCGCCGAAGCCTAGCCACTATACCACCAGGGAACTCCTGAAAGTGGGTCATTTAATTAATAACAAGGACAGTGGTGACAGTTACTTACCTGAGGAAGCTTATCTATATAATTCTAAAATCTCACACATTTTGGTGGAGTCTGAGTTCTACATTTTTCTGTTTTCTTCTCCATCAGTTATCACTGTTGACACTCTTCCATTTGTTCTTGGAGAGGACAGGAGTGCCAACGGTGAGCCCAAGAGCCCACTAGGCATGATCAGTGAGAAGGGCAGACATCTGGGCTCATCCAGTCTAGTGAAAGAGTAAGAACCTGCTCATTCTGCAATACAGCAGTAAGGCCCCTAAGGAGAGCGCTGCACCCCGTGCAGCATGTGACCTGTAAAGTAAGTTAGACACTCTATGCCTGAGTTTCCCCTTCTGTCAAATAGGGCTAGTAAAAAGTAAAACAAAAGAAGGTCACTGGTCACTGGACCCCGAATGCCAGCACCATAGTCCTGCTCACTCAATTTCATTGCATATCATCTGCCACCTTCTAATGTCCAGCTGCCCCTAAACCACACGGTGATGGGAAGAACCCTACGTCAGGATCAGAAGGCATTGTTTTAGTTCAGAGTCTGTCATCTGTCATATACCTGTTATATGATCTTAATACTGGTGGAAGTAGCAGTAATAAGAATAGTAATGGCCAGCCTTATTTTGTGCTTTGCATATGATACCAACTTAATCCTCACAATAACTTATTGACATAGGTAGTATTATTCTCCTCATTTAGTGAGGGTATGTAATTGGTTCAAGGTCCCACAGCTTATATGTGTGAAGCTGGAATTCACACAGGGAAGTTATTCCTAGAGCCTGTGATCCTAACCATTATTCTGCCTTAACTTCTCTACCTTGGTTTTTCTGCCCACAAATACCTTATAATTTAATCAGTGAGAGTTAAGAACAATTTTCTTCATCTGATCAGCATATTTTTGTGGGGAGAACTGACCTTGTCCTGTTCCACGAACTTCTGTTAGGGCTGTAGATTAAAGGGTCCTTGGCCAGAATCATTCAACCCCCCAATAGAGACCAGTCCAAGTGGAGAACAGTCAGTCAGAGCCCTTTGAATTGATGTACACACAACACAAGGAAGAATTTTTCAACTACAGTTGCTTACCTGTGACTGTCAGGGGCCATATCTCCCAGAGTGTGGACAGAGGCTTTCTCTGGAGAAGAGGATGAGATCTACAGATAGAGAAACAGAAAGTGATCATCAGAAATAAAACTATAGATGGACACATCCTGGTTCTAGTCCAGAGGCCCTGGTTCTATTAGTTCCTGCTTCAATTCTGTCATCAACCCAGTACTTTAAGGACAGAAACCAGTAGAATCTCACATTTGCATTAGTTTGAGTGTTCTATTTTTATCTCTGGAAACCAAAGAAGCCAATAGAGCGTAGAAGGGGCACAGGAGTTAGCTAGCTACAGACCAGAAGTGCACAAATGTGAAGTAAATTTCCTATTAGTGAATAAAATAGTATTAAATGAGATAATACTTTGAAAAATCAAGTTCATAGGAAATCACATTAAAACCAGACCACACTTTAAAAAAAACATTTGCTCTAAACCCCTCATTTTACAGATGTGAAAATTGATTTGCAGTTAGATGAGGTGACTTGCTTGATGTTAGGCAACAGGCTGGGGATGAACTTGGCATCTGGCTGAATTCAAGTAGCTTGAACTTTTCCCAGTACTATTCTCATCATCCATACTACCTACCCAGACAGGTAGGGGACAGGCAGATGAATGTATAGATAAATGAATGAACAGATGAACTGTAGATGGATGGATAAAGGCTGATTGATAGATGGAGAGACAGAAACAGATGGCGTGGAAGATCTAAGTGTATAATAAAGCCATTAGAAAATCGAGATTAAACTAAGAGATGGCATAGAAAAAACACTGAACTAAGAAAAAAATGTCTAGATTCTACTTGTGGCCCTGAGTTCACCAGGTATATTACTTTGAGGAAGTCCCTGAGCCTCTGTGAATTTCAACTAGAGGTATAAAAGGTGGTCATGAGTACTTAGTGAGAAAGCACAATTGAGAGTTCTGTGTTCACCATGAAGTTTAATGAGTATAAGGGGTTCCTACCCATTTATGGAATCCATTGCAATTGTGTTTATATTCAAACACTGAGCTCCCTGAGGACAGGGATTGTTCTTATTCCTTTTTGCATGCCAGGACTAGATACTCAATAGATATTTTTAAGGTCAATGAACAAATTAATTGCTGTTCCTCACCACCATGACCCAACCTAGCTCAGGGGCTCATCCAATCAACATAGAGACTGAATCAAACCAAAACAGTATGTGCCAAGGGGCCAGGAGGGTGTCCATGGTTACCCCCTCCCCCAGCCTACAGGGCTTCATCTTAATAAACTCTGGGATTGACTGATTCCGTTTAGCCTCCTATAATTCCTAACCCAATTTTGTCTGTCTGGTTTTTCTTTCTCATTACATATTCACATTTCCTACCATCTTGGAAATGTCCTCTCCTTCAAAAATATATACATATGAAAAAAAAAGACATTAGATGCCTACTTTGCACAGTACTTAGAAGTCAATTCTAGTCATATTTCATTTGTAAATGTCAAAAAGAAAATTTTCAAACTTTCTGACCACAGAGCAGGGAAAGAGATGACCAAAACGCTAGACCCAAAAATGTAATGCTAATATAAAAAAAGATTGATAAATTAAAATTCATTAAACATTCAAATTTCTGTTCATCAGAAGACCCCACTCTTCAGCTCCAAGTTAATTAAGAGGTTACATGTATGTGGATGTGTGTCACATTATTGCCCCAGAGGTGAGGTGTTTGGCCAAAGGTTGCTGCCACACCCAGCATGGCAATAAATTAGGATGACTTACACCTGGCAGGATCTTGCTGTTCCCATGAGGGCTTTACCTACACAGGTTAAGGTCTGGGGGATGGAGTGTGGAGGAATATGTGCTAATCCTTTGCTACTTAAGGAAACAGAATTTAACATGCATAACCAAATAGATGGCGTGAATACCCTTGAAGAAAGGGAGGCATCTTATATCTCTCAATCTTTAGGGCCTTGGACTAAGTCTGGCACAAAATAAAGCCCTTGCTGCATGAAGGGACAAAAAAAAAAAAAAAAAAAGAATATATCCTCATTCAGATAAAAAAGCTATTACACCATTTTCACCAGGGATTTCTCACTCTTTCATGTTCATTAACCAGTGGATGTCCTCTTCAGCCTGTATTGATTATGACCATCACATCCAAAAAACACAGCAATCAGCAGAACAATCCCAGTCATAGTGACATCTATACTGCATTTGACAGCTTGCAAACTACTTCCAAATGTAATATCTCATCTGAATGTCTCAACAACCGAGTGAGATCAGATATTATTCATCTTATTTATACATGAGGAGACAGAAGGTCAGAGTGATTATGTGACTTTCGCAAGGCCATACACCTGGTAAAACCAGGACTCAGAATTCAAGGTAAAGAAAACAGAGTGGAAGGATTAGCTTGTCATTAAACGTAACTAGAGGAATAGGGTAAAATGAAGAAGACAGCAACTATCTCCCCAGAAAAGTGTCCTGTTTTACTCTAGGCTTTTTAATGGGGTGCTTCTGTGATAGAACATGTAGCTGAGAACACATGGACGTCATAGAGCAATAATAGCCCCTCTTGGTGTTTGTTGAGACCTTCGTGCTGCACGAAAACATACCTCTCACTGCTAAGTTTGATCTGATTTCTCTAACTCTTAGACATCTTGGATTAAAACTCTGGCTCCCAATATTTTTCAAAGTCTTTCTCCAAGTTTGGCAAAATTATTAACAACAATGATACCAGCTGCCACCCTTATGGGCCAGCACTAAGGGCTTTGCATGCATTATCTCATTTAGACTCACAACAACACTATGAGGTAAGTACTATTTTTGCCTCTAATTGACAAATGAAGAAACTGGGGGACAATGAGATGAAATAATGTGCCCAAGGTCACCTGCTGGTAAGTGGCAGACTGAAGACCAAGCTGCCTGACTCCAAACCTCTCACCCTCACCACCAGCCTCCACTCCCTCTCATTAGGCCATCCCACCCTGGCTCGACCTTCCTGGATCCACGAGCCTCCTGGATTCGATGGCCCCTCAGCTGCTGGCTTTACACCACCTCTGAACTTTAATGAGCTCTAGGTGACAGCCATCCTTCTGCCAGCCTCAATCCCAAGAGTCCCAAACAGTGGTGGCAAATTAGAAAGTAGATGGCACAGTTGATGTGCCTCTCAGATCTCTCCTTCAGAATGGGGGCCCTTGTTCCCCCAGCTGCTTGAAGGATTGGCTGCTGTGGGCTCACGGCTAAGATTTTCTGGGAGCTGCCACTGCCAGTAATTGGGGTATACAGGATGCAGAGTCTCCCAGCCTTCTAGCTTCAGTAGGGGTCAACTCCGAAGTGCAGTCCCACCCCCGAGCTCCTGTGGGATTGGGTGGGGCTTCTATGCAGCTGCTTCACCATTCAATGCCTCCCTCTCCCCATCTGTGCCCTTCACTCCCCAACAGGCACTGGTCCCCAAAGCACTCCCTACTAATGTCCTATAAGCCCTTTTTGGCCTCAGACTCAGATCCCAGGAGGCCCACCAAGCACAAAACTTAATCAGGCATCTCTGTGTCTCATGCCCGGAGTGGCAGAGTGAGGCCTCGCACAGGCTATGGTCTCACGCTGGTCCCAGTGCGTCCATTTTTCTTCCCACCTGGTCTTTGGCCGCCTGCATGTTGGCCCCTTTTCTTCTATTCATTTGGTCCACTATAATTTTCTGGTGTTCATTACTGAGTTTATGGGAGTCACCTCTACCTTTGGTCAGAAACAGCCTTGCGTTCTTCCTACAAAACATCTACTACCCCTGATAATGCTTCAGGGAGTCCCAGCCTGGGACCCAAGTGCCACCACTCATGTTCTTGACATGATCACCTCTGGGCATCAGACGTCCCTGAAATGTATGTACATAAAACACAGGCATGGGCAGGAGCAGAAGTGTCATCTGGTCCTGAAGACAGTTTTACCCGTCTCGGTAAACCCAAGCATCCGTGGTTATTGTCATGTTTTCTCTTAGCTCAGACCCTCATTTCTTCCTCACCAAGATGCCACCATAAATTTTGACAGGTCTCTTTATTGTTCTGCCTCTTTTGCTTTAATATGCCGTACACTTACCCCTACCTGAGGCAGCTCCCATGCCTCACCCCAACACCCCAAATTACCTGGCATGGCTAAGACCAATGTGGGCCGCACCTGACTTCTGGGCAGCTGACTCTGGCTTTGGTGACATTGTTCATTCTTGTGTCTTCAAACAGCTGTCAGGAAACTTGTCCTGCCGCAGACCAAGAGTTCAAACAGTCCACACTGTACGCCGCTAATAACTTCAGCTTGCTCTACCTTAGCTGACAGTCACTTGTGTACGTGGTCCCTCTTCCCTCCTAGATGACAAGCAGGCTGGGAGGACGTACATTTTTTCCAGCAAACAAACAGTTCCAAATACATTTTGGGCTCTCAGGAGAGTTTGTTGAAGTGATTTGCCATCTCCCAGGGGGATCAGTGATTGCTCTCTTCCCCTTCTCCCCGCCGAATTGAGACACTCCTCTCAAACATGCCTGGGGAGAAGAATGACTTACAACCTAAGGCAAAGCCCAAGGAAGATGAAGTTCCTGCTGTAACCTAACAAGAAACAAAATTAGCATTTTGAAATAATGATATTCACATGGTGGACTACACCCAGGGTAGAGAAAAATACAGTGTAGGCGCTTTAGAAATCAAAGAGAAGCAGGTAGCAAGTGTATGAACAACTTCTAGAGAAAAGGTGAGTATTTGACTGAAGGTCGTCAAAGCCTGGTGCATTACCTTCAGCCCTTTCCTTGACAACTGGACAATGGCCACCCTCCTGGCTTGTGGAATTGGGCTCAGGCTGGCTCTGAGGGCTCTGATCCCCTCTGCCACTTCAGGGTGCTGTCCTACTCTGCCCCTGGGCCCCCCAACCCAGTTTCACAGACAGTGATATTATTACCAGGCTGCAAAAATAACTGTCTCACATGCAAACACACTTTCTCGTTATTTCTTTGGAGTCTTGTTCCCCCGACAAATGGGTGGAAGCTTCTGGTAGGAAGTAATGCTCAGTTGAGCGTCAGAGATAATGAAAAAAAGATGAGATTCGGAGCTTGTTGGGGAGCACAGATGTGGCTTCAGTTGCCTTTGGGCCACTTGGCCTACGAGGATGTCTCCTTGGCTAGGCTTTTGGACCTCTGCTCTGTGATGGGGACTTCTCTCCAGGTGGGCAGTTGTGCTTCAGGGCTGGCTGTCAAATTCTGGAACTGGCCCAGATGGTGAGAAAGGAGAGGACTTCTCTCCTCTGCTTTCTCTAACAAAATGATGTTGAAACTGGCACAGGCCCAAAGTTTGAAAGTTAAGCCATCCAGGAGGGGTGAGGTATTGAGAAATGCTCTAGAATAGCCAAAGTCATTGAGGGAACAAATGTGGATGATGGCATTTGTAAGAAGGATTTTCACACTGTGGAAAATTCATCTCAATAAATACTTCTCCATAACATCATTTGCTTCTTTATTGCAGAGTTGCACTTACAGATGGTCAAAGGAGGCCCTGATCCAGGTTCACTCTTCAGGGATGCATACATTTACAAACTCACCTGCACATGCACTAAAACGCACTCGGTATCCATCAGGTGATGCACAGTGCTCAGTGTAGGCACAGCCACCACTAATCTTAAGCATCCACTCTTGCCACCAACACTGTTCAGGCCCCAGTGACACACCCCTCTTGTCTTGAAATAAAAGACACTGAGAAAAAGTGCATGTACCACCACTGACTTCAGAAATGACCACCGCTCTGGAATGTAGGAAGGAGTTGAACTGTGGAAGTGCTGGGAAAGGAGAAAAGACAACTTCATCCCCTTGTTAAGTTCTTCCTCTCCTATGGTAAAAATGTAATCAAATACAACGTACTTGTAATCTTGTACAATGAAGAACTATTTCCCAAGAGAGCCACACACCACTTTCTTGTTCCTCCTCACATACCAATTCACGGTCCGAAGATGCTAAAAATTACACACAGTGTGTCCAACAGTTGTGCATATGTTTTGTCTAACAGTTTGCAATATTACATAACTCATATTCCTCTGACTTTTGTCTGTAAATATAGTTCTAGAGAGAACATATGCAATGTGTAAAACCAGTTCTTGACATTAGCAACTAAACAAACTTTGCTAGAGCTACAAATAATTTTTATTTTTATAAAAAATGCAATGAGATATAATGAAATCTTTTTAAAAAATCTTAAAAACTTTCAGATCTATTTACTTTTATTTTAACTTTTGATATTTACTAAGTAATTTGCATTTTATTATAATGGATTATTTTAATATTTTGGAAGAAAAATAACTTTTTTGAAAATATATCTAAAGTAATTACATTTTTACCTTAACATTAATTTACATATTGATGACAATATATTAAAATTTTGTATATTTTAATACAATTACATTTTAACCTGTTAGATTATTGCTATCAATGGAACACAAATTGTGCTGATCTTGATTATAAGAATATAATTAATTGTTTTGCTGAAACAAAAGCAAGAAATTAATTTTGTTAAATAAATATATAATAAGTTGTGAATTGATGTGTTTATTCTTATTACTCATCCAAACATTGCTAGCCAAACATTATCCCAGGCAGGCATGCAAATGATCAGATTCCGCCCCATTGATATTTTGCTAACTTTTAGTCATAGAGAAATCATAGCTCTACATATATTTTTCTCTTTTGTGTTGTGAAGATATATCTAAGTGGATAGCTTTTAAATGACTAGACATCTGGCACAAGGGCCCCAAGCCCAGTGAGTTGTTTCTCTGATGGCTGACACTGCGGTGTTTTCTGACTTTTCCTGAGGCCTCACCTTGGATGGGTGCCTACCTAAGTGCTTTCATGGATTTCATTTGCCCTCACCCCAGTCCGTCAGGTGGGCACCACCCAGGTTTCGGCAAGGAGACTGGGACGCAGGGAGAGAAGTCACTTGCCCACAATCACAGTGCTTCCCCTTGGCCCCTCTCCATGACCAAGGCCAATAGGTCATGCCTCTCCCCTGTCTAGATAGACCCTTTGGTCAATGCTGTAATTGTGTCAACTGTTATGTACCTCTTTAAAAATATTTGGATTGATACATCTATTACAGAGTCAAGCTCATTAGGTAATCTAACTGTATTGTATGTCATATGTAAATAGAAACTTGCTAAATTACATTTTTAGCACAATTATATTTGTAAAACCTTTGACACAACTTAAATGCCTATTATCATACATTTAAGTATATTAACTGAGGTAATAAACATTGATATAGCCATTCAATGAAATATTATGCAGGAAATGAAAATGATAGTGATGAAGGTTATAATAACCTTGGAAAATATGACAGATAAAATATTAATTAAAAATGGTAGCATATAAAATGTACACATATCACGTGTCAAAATTATATAAAAATTAGTATACACATGAAAATAGAAAAAAAAACAGAAAATACAACTAAATGCTAATAATAGTTGTGTTTTAACAGTGGGTACTAATGTAGTAGAATTATTTTTTTCTTTTTGTTTTATTTTCTGTTTTGAGGATTAGGTGAGTTTCATAGTGAAGAAATATTTACTTAGAAGGCTTTCTTTTTCCAAAACAATGATGCTGAATTTGGGCATGATTTCACATGATTTGCAAACAGGCATACCACCTAACCTCCTTGGCACTGTGCCTTCTTTGAGATGAAAGCCCTGTGGCTGAGGAAGCACTCATGAGAAGGCTTACTGTTGGCAAGATGCATTTTGGACATCAAGCACTCTGGGCTTTGTCTTAACACGTTAGGAGGAGCAGAGGTGAAAAGAACTGAGTCTTGAGGGTTTAATACAAACTCTGCAGTCAAAAAAGTTCTACCACTTTCTAAAGGAAATACTGTCCATCAAAACTCCACAGGGACAAGAGCCACACCACTTGGTCAGCACGCTTGAGATAAAAGCAGTGTGTGACAAGGATGCATGCTTTCTGTAGCAATTGGTGTCTCTGGGCTCTTCATAGCTCCTAGGACTTTAAGAGAATTTCAGCATTCTACCCAGAGTGGGCTGAACTGGAAGCAAGCCTTGAGGACCATAAAAGTATATTTGTGGCTTATTTCACTAAGCATGGTGATCTCCAGGTCCATCCATTTTTTGCAAATGGCAATAGCCAGACAGAAAAAAACAAAGAACTGTATGACTTCACTCATATGCAGAATATAAAACTGAAAGCAAAGAAAAAAGAAATGAACAAACAAATAACCCATGGACACAATCAATAGTTTAATGTTTATTTGGGGACAAGTGGGTCAGGGAGGGGAGAAAGGGGAGGGGGTGGGAGAGGTTGGGGGGAAGCTAAATATAAGGTGATAGAAGAGAACTCACACTGGGTGGTGAACTTATTATACAACAAGTTGACAATGCACTGTAGAATTGTATGCCTGAAACCTATGTAATCCTTGCTAACAGATGTCACCCCAGTAAGTCTAACAATAAAAATGAATTTTAAAAAAAAGTACATTTGTGAATGAATAAAAAACCAGGAAGAAACCCTCAGGAGAAGCTGGGGTAAAACCCTCTTGAAAACAGCTCACCACAAGCCCCCATCATACACCTGCTCCAGCTGGGCCTATCTTCGTTTTTCACGTCAAAAGCATGAAAGACTGATCCAATGGAAAATTCATAATCTCTATTCTCTCTTCTCATCTCCCAGTTCCCTTCCTTCCAGGAGCCAGCCACCATGCTCCACACCAAGTACATGAAGTTCACTCACACAGGGACTGACCCAGTTCCTTCCCACTGTAAGGATGTGCTCAGATTGCCTGAAAGCTTGTGGGAAATACACGTTCAGGCCCCACCCTAGGTATATGGATTCAGAATCTGAGTTGTAACAGGTCCCTGGGTGATTCTTGGGTACAGTCTACAAGGGTGAGCTCAGTGCTTTATGAGTGCAGTTATAACAAATTCAAGGAAGCCATTGTTATTTAGCTTTCATGAACTCTTTTCCCTTATTTTACAAATATCACACAGAAGCATATGTGACTGTCGCAGGATCCACAGGCTCAGTCACAAGGACAGTGGTTGCCTGTGGGAGTGAAAAGTCCCTTCTGGGAGGCTTTGGGAGAGGACAGAGAGGGTCAGGGAGTGGAGACAAGAGGAAGTGGATATGGGCTTCTGTGGAGGAGAGGTCAAGAGAAGATCAACAGTGGGCCTGGGCACGTCCACCTGGCAGTGGGTGTCCTCGGTCTGAGCAAACATGTTCTGAAGACATGACTTCCTGGTGGCTGCAGCTGAGCAGGATATGCCTTCCCTCGGGCTCAGAAAACCAAAGCTTCCTGTGTTTTGCCCCCTAAGCTCGCCAATGGCAGGCTTGGCCGCTCTGCTGAGGACAGCCTGCAAGGGTACTGGAACATGCCAGGCATGCAGGGCCGAATCCAGTGACCTTCACACTCCCCACTGCTGCTGTTAGAAGAGGGCTCCGTAGGGTTTACAGAGTGATTTTTTGTTTTGTTTTGTTTGGGAAAGGAAGGTTTTATTTTTGTTCTGGTTGGCCTTCCCTCTATCTAAATAAATTAAATTTGAGACAATACATATGTTTCAGGAAGGATACTACAGGAATAAAAAGGATTTTGGAGTTTTCATCCGGCTATTCACTTCTTGGTGTGGTTCGCCTTAGTGGCGTCGGGACGGGGCAGGAATGTCCAATTTAGGAGTTAGAGGCTAAGGCCTATAGTCTTGTCTAAGGCTCCAGAATCCTCAGACCCAGCCCTGAGCGAATCCCTCATCTTAGGGGTGCTGTAAAGCAGGAGTCCCCCACCCCTGGCCTACAGAACCATACTGGTACCAATACTATTAGGAACCGAGCCACGCAATAGGAGGTGAGTGACAACAAGCGAGCAAAGCTTCATCTGTATTTACAGCCACTTTCCATCACTCCCCTTACCATCTGAGCTCCACCTTTTGTCATGGCAACATTAGATTCTCATAGGAACACGATCTCTATTGTGAACTGCGCATGCTCAACCCCCCACACCTCCACTGCCTCCATCCCTGACAGTGGAAAAATCGTTTTACCCCAAATGGTCCAGGTGCCAAAAAGGTTGGGGACTGCTACTGTAGAGAGTATCTGTGGTCTTCCCTTCTTGTTGACCTCTGACTCTCTGTTGCATTGGGTGGAAACCACGTCTCAGCATTAAAAGTTTTTAGGAGGGAGAGACATAGGTAAAGACTGTCTTCTTTCCATAGGAATTCCATATACAGTAGTTCCCACCTTATCCACAGTTTTGCTTTCTGTGGTTTCAGTTACCACAGAAATGTTAAATGGAAAATTCCAGAAATAAACAATTCATAAGTTTTAAATTGCACACCTTTCTGAATAATGTGATGAAATCTCATACCATCCCTTTTCATTCCTGCCCAGGGCATGAATCATCCCCTTATCCAGTGTATCCACATTGTAGACGCTCCCTGCCCATTATCAGATTGGTTATCAGAGAGAGAGAGAGAGACAGAGAAACAGAGAGCGAACACATTCATATAACTCTTATTACAGTATAGTGTTATAACTGTTCTATTTCATTATTAGTTATTCTTATTAATCTCTTATCATGTCTAATTTATGTAAACTCTGTCATAGTTAATTACATATAGGAGAAAAGCATAAATTATATGGGGTTCAGTAACATCCGTGGTTTCAGGCACCCACTGAGGGTCTTGGAACATACCCCTGGGGTCAGGGGGAACTGCTCTACTGACAACATTTTATACGTTTTAAAAATATTTTAGGGAGTTCCCTGATGGTGTAGTGGCTTAAGGCTTCGGCGCTGGCGCTGTCAGTACTGCGGCCTGGGTTCGATTCCTGGTCAGAGGAACTATCCACATACCAAAAAGCAAAAAAAAAAAAAAAAAAAATTTATATTTTTTGGCATGTGCAGAAAGAGTTCAAGTACATTTACTCTAGAAAGGAAAAAAAAAAACATGAATTTTTTTCCTATGGTTTATGAAGAAACAATTTATGCTACCAATCTCTAACAGCCGTATTGTTCAAACTATACACAGACCATCAAGAATCAGTCAAAAGAGCCAAGTACAAGACAAAATTCCTAAGAAGACTGAACAGCCTGGCATGAGAGAGAAAATATCTAAGGCAGTGAGATAAAATCTCTTTTAAACATTTGTTGGTGGGTAGTGCAGTGCACCTAGCCCCGCTGTAAAGACAAATCGCTTCATTCCTGGAGAAACATGCCTGTTAACCAGCCTACACTAACTGGAAGCCCAAGTGATGGGAAGTCACAACCTAGCAAGACCCATACTTTGCATGATGAAGACAGAAAAAGCATATTACTTGCTGAAATTGTTCACATTAACTCATCTTCAGCTCCATAGCATCTTTTCTAGGATGCATTGAAAAACATTTGTTCATTTTGCACCGAGGTTGTAGATTCACATTTCTACAAAAAGTTCTAGAAGGCAAAGAGCCCATCAACGAGAAGGAAACTTTCCCAGAGGATCTTCAGTTCTCTGCTCACTCATGCTCTGCCTTTGATGAGGAATTAAATTCTTGACAGAAAAATAACTTTTATTTATATGAACACATTTCGGTGGCTTATGTATTAGACTCCTCAGGCTGCTATAACAAAACACGAGAGTGGCTTAAACAACAGATGCTTGTTTCTCACAGTTCTGGAGGCTGGCAGATTTGGTTCTTGGTGAGAACCCACTTCCAGATGGCTGCCTTCTCACTTGGGTCCTCACATGGCAGAGAGAGAGACCCCTATGGTCTCTCCTTCTCTTCTGATCAAGACACTAAGCCCCTCACTGGGGCCTCACCCTCATGACCTCATCTAAACCTAATCACCTGCAGAGGTCCTACTTCTAAATACTATCCCATTAGGGTGTTAGGGTTATAATGTATGAATTTTGAGGGGACACAAACATCCATTCAGTGCACAATAACTTCCAAGTAGAAAAATATAACATGAACTAACACTGTAGTAGACATCATCAGAGCCTTTGGCAACAGTTATTCGGATGATAAATATTTATTTATTCATTTACAGACACTTCTGGGCCACCATGTTATTTATATTACTTTGGACACAAGCAAGCAACACACCCTTCTACTTAAAATCACAGCTTCCCATTGTCTTTAAATGAAAATAAAACCCATTAATTTGGCTTATAAAAACATTCAAATTTTAGGTTTGTTACTTTTCTAACCCATCACCTGTATTTCCTCTTACCCAATCTAACACTCCCCAGCCGACCCTTTAGAATGTGCAGCCCTGTGTCTGCCCTGTTGCAGCTACTCACTCTACCCCATATGGTTGACCAACTAACTCCTACTTGCCCATCAAGTCCTACTTCGAACATGAACGCTCAGAGATGGGCAAGGCCTGTCTTCCTGTGCGGCCCACAGGAAGTTGTGTGAAGAAGTTGCTATTATGGCTAGATTAAAGGATAGGTAGAATTTCTATGGGAAGGGCTGGTAGGCCCACGGAGGCCTGTGGGGGGCCCATTAGTTAGAAGCAGTCTTGGAGGCACCAACAGCTGACACATGCCAAGAACAGACAGCTTTACAGGGTTCACAGGCAGTTAAACATCGATTTTCTTATAAAGAGGAATCGAGTCTAAATATTTTAAAGAGCTTTTCATCTAAGGTAACTCTGAGGGCATGTGAATAATGCAAGAACAGAGATTAGGCATCCTGCTTCTCACCTCAGCATATGCTCAGCAAAGTTTATTTGGTGTCCTTCTTGGCTATTTGCACAGAGGCATCTCACACACATCTCCCTTATGCTCCTCCAGAATAATTTTCACATGTGTACTAAAAGTCTACAACATGACACAGCACATAACCATCTGGCCTCTGAGCCAGATGTGTGTATGATTGAATGTGTGCCCATGTTTATGTGCTTTGCATGAATATGTGTGCTTGCATGTATGTGCGTGTGTGTGTGTGTGTGTGTGTTCATGCATGTGCGTGTGCTGGACAGACTGCATTGGAAGGGAGACGTGGCTGGACAGGGCAAGTGAGTGGCATTCCCAAACATGGGCAGATGCACCACCGTGGGGCTGGTGGAGTGCAGTACTGGTGACAGTTTAAGCCAGGATTCCCTTTCACCCAGTACAGACCTAGCATAAAAATATCTTCAGTGGGCATGTTTCCCAAAAGGGGAGGCAGTTTGCTTTCACAGGAAATAGTGCCTATTTTAATAAAAATATGTCCACTCAAGGGGGAGGGGTTTTAAACTTAACTGAGGTTTATTTCCCAGGATATTTGGGAGGAAAGGAGTGCCAAGTTGCCTTTGGGGAACCCTGAGGGAAATGTTGACATCTCCCTTCCCTCTGTAGGGAAGGGAGGTAGAGGGAGGGAAGGTGAAGTTCTCTTCAGCCAAGTTGCCAGTTTCCCTTGTGAGGCCAGGGGCCAAGCCAGCAGCTGGCTGCCCCAGGCCCAGCCCAGACCCTCTGCCGACAGAGCCCCCTCCTTCCTGCCACAGCCACTCAGGCACCTTGTCCACTCCTCACCCAGCCTTATTTTCAAGCCACCCAAAAATAACAACATTTGATACCAGGCCTCTGAAGGCTTTGGCTGGGGTCATGTTTCCAAATTCTTGACTCAAGCATTGTAAATGAGAACTCCTTCTTTTTTTTCCCCCCAGTCAGCCTATTTTTTCCTTTTTTTGAGGTGGGGGGGGGGGAGATGTTGGGAGAACCCCAACCAAGGAATCAGTGTTTAATGGGTCACAGGGTATGAATAGTAGTGTTGAGACGCAACACAGGACTCTTTGTACTATCAGGCAACTGAACCTAAAAAAAAAAAAAAAAAGTCTTCCAAACAAACCAGTTAACATACCAGCATGGGGCTCTGTGGGGGAGAGCGGCATTGCTGAGCACAAGCCTCGTTCTATATTTGTCCACTCCAACATTCCACTACTGACATCTATTTACAGCCTGGCGGTTTACACAGGATACCCGATTCATTAAATAGGGACTCACACACAAAAAATCATTCCGTATATATTTTGGTGCTGCTGATAGTTCATAGACATAAATTAAGCAAATAAAGTGAGTATTGAAGTGTGAACCCTGAGCTCTGGGCTCACAGTCCTAGCCCCTAGTTCCGTAATGGTTGTGTCTTTGTCAACATGTGGGGAGCTCCTCTCATCTGTAAAATGGGGACAAACATACCTGGTCTAAAAGTTGGCTCTCAGTGATGTGTGTTGCTTTGAAAATTAAGAGAGAAAATCTTGGGGCTTCTTTGCTTTGAGGCACTGTTTAAATATGAGATATTATCCTAATTAAGCTGAATTTTCATTAGGGGGTTCTTTGATGAAGTTAAGTGGATGGTCCAAAGTATCTATTGATTTGCTTCCATTGTAATTGGAGACCCTGAGGGATCCTGAAAATTGATTAATTATGACAACCCAGATGGTATATTTCTGGGTGATTACGGCAAGCCTTGGGTGGCATTATAAGGAACACCAGTTTTTATGTGACAGTGAAATCATAGGCTCTAACACAAGTCCTATTCTACCCATGGAAGGGACCAGGCTGAAGGCCATGTGACTGAGCAGCTGACAAGTGCAATAATTCTCAGAATTTTGTGGCTCAGAATGTGTGCTGGCTACTAAGAAGTGGGATTTTAGAAGTAGAAAGCTCAGGTTACAAGCCTACTGGGCAGAAACTCGAACTCCTGGTGCTGGCAACGTGCCCTGGGCGCTCAGGGGTGGGCCAAGGTTCTGGCCATTCAGTGTCCTATGTTTAAATTCTGAGACTGTAAGCAAAAATAGTGGTTGGAAAGGTTCCCTTACCTTTTGGAAGCTGCAAAATAAAATCTCCTCTGGCAAAGAGGCTCTTTTCTTTGTGGGCTTTCCTACAGGCTTCTTGGGCAGCATTTACCTCCGGCTGCCATGACTCTCCCTCCCAGCTGCCTGCATGTCCTTCTTCTAGTGGGGGTGTGTGTGTGTGGGGGGGCAGTGCAGGGGTGACACTCTTGTTCAAGTTGTTGCATTAACCAGAAAATTACTAGGAAAACAAAATACTGGGTGTCAACGTGGGCTCCATTCTGTACCATGGAGGCACCTTAGAGATGGTTCTACCCATTAATGGGGCTTAGCATTTCTGTAGCTGCTATTTGAATTGGGTTGCCAGGGGAAAGAACAGAGAAGGGTACAGTCAGCACTGTTTGGTCCGAGTACTCACAGAACTTGGGTACAGCCCCATAACGATGCCAACGACCACTCATGGGGTATGTACCAGGTAGGAAGCCAACCTGTCACTGAACCCTTCACATAGATCATCTCATTCAGCATGTACAAACTCCCTAGGGACTGGTGCTATTCTCCTGTCCAGTCTACATCAGGGAACAGAGCCTTAGAAATAACTTGTCCAAGGTTACCCATCTAGTTACATTGGGGAGGCTGAATTTGAACCCAGACTTTTTAATGTCAAAACCTAGGCTGTTACAGACTGCTAACCTCCCTTTCTCCACACTGTTTACCTTCAGCCCAGCACAATACATCTAGGACTCAAGTATATCTCTGGGGGTGACGTCAGAGAAGCCCCAGGCATGAAGGGGACAGTGTCATACCTAAGAGCTAGCCCTGGAGGAGAGGGCTCCTGGCTTCCATCCATGCTGTGAGTGCCCAGCAGCACTGGGGATAGAGATTGGGAGCATCTGAACAGCCAATTCAAGCCCAAGTCTCCACCACAAGGAAAAGGTTTCCACATGCTGGGCTTTCCTTGCTTTCTCCTTGCGTGCACCAACCTGCAGTCAGTGGGAGGTAGAATTGTGCCAGGAGCTTCTTTTTGCTCCGTGAGTGGTGGACTCATGGTGGACACATGGTGCGTGCATGGTATTGTACATGATGGATGCATGGTGCGTGCATGGTGTTGTGCATGATGGACTCATGGTGCGTGCATGGTATTGTGCATGGTGCATGCATGGTAGATACATGGTAGGTGTATGGTGTGTGCATGGTGCATGAAAAAATGCTGCCTAGTCCTGAAGCTACTAACCTTTGAGGTGAGATTTGAACTTACTCTCTATGCCATAAACTGATGGAAAGAAAATCTGTATTTCATGAACATTGTATACACCCATAAAATAGTATTTTAAAAGTATTCAAACTGGTAAAGATAAAAACGAGCCATGTTCTTTTGCTCAATTTTTTCCTCCAATTTAAGGCATGAGTGTGCGTCTCAGCCTCCCAGGGGCTACTGCAATAGCTCCAGCTTGACGCCAGCCCTGAACTCGAATACACTGAACTTTGAAACACAAACTTCGAGCCCTAAATCATGCCATCTCTTGTCCTGCTGAGAATTCCTGAAGGAAGATAAAGAACTCTGAAGTCTTTACCCCCTTCAACTCCCACTCAACCAGCAGCCTGAAGTTAAATCACCTAGTGGCTATATTGGATGCTTACTTTGGACTTGTTGCTCCTGTTTGCAGTTCTGAAGAGTTGTTGATCTGTGCCTTCCCTGGGAGGTTGAACTTCCTTTGGGTCTGGACCAAATCTTATTCCTTGTTACTGTGGCACCTAGCATGGTGCCTGGTGCCTGCGAGTGAGCAAATCACGCACAGTGAACGCGGTAGTCAGTGGAGGAATGAATGAATGAAGAGACAGTGCTCATGCAGCAAAAATGCACACATGGTTCTGCAGGTGGAACCATGGAGGGCATCTCCTTGGTTCCAACTCTGCTCAGCCTGGCCTGGCACCTCAAAAACTGGCCTGTTTCCCATCTGATGTGCTTTTGCATCATCTGCTACCATCCTTGCCTCACCCTGGGGGCTGGGGCGGTGGGGGGAGGTCTTACGTTATACCTGAAGCCTGTCCCACTTAATAACAAGTCACAGTTATTCACCTCTCTGGCCTATTTGTGTAAATGGCCCATATTTGCCACCTTGGAGTCATCTTCCACGCCCCCTCCTTGTCCTTGCCCTAAATCAGATCGGTCTCCAAGCCTTATCAACTCCTTCTTCTCATCTGCTACCTCCTTCTGTGCCACCATCCTGGCCCGGTGCCCCAGAACAGCAGTGGCCTAATGGCCATCAGCAGCCTTGTTCCATTCCTTATCAATCCATCTGCCAGGGGCATTTCCTCTCAGACTGCTATCATCACGGACCACCCCAGACCCCTGCACCTCCTGCTGCATGAATTTCTGGGCTCAGAAGGCCCACCTTATCTTACGTAGTCAAACTTGACTTGTAAGGAATTATCTTTCAGTTACAGGAGTCATGATTCTTCTTGGTCCTCAAATATATGACATGAATTTCTGTTCTGCCTGATGTTGTCCCCTGTGTCCCCTCTGGTGTGTCTCCTCTTAACCTCACTCTGTCTATCCTCTCCATGAACACTGGTGCTTGGCCCATTCCCTTCTGGGAACCACACACCCCAAATGTGACTCAGGCCACCCCGCCTCTGCTTGAAGGCCATCTTAGCTCGGAGCCATAATTGAGTATGCTTTTTAGCTTTGACATTTCCAAATAGATTCCAAGTTCTTTCAGAACAGGGTTTGAATTCTGTTTATCTTGTGTTCCTCACAGTACCTGCCAGAGGGAAGAACTTGCAGAAATTATGCAACACGCTTGTGCTTGTGGCTGACTGATCATTGCTGAAGAAAATTAGACAAGCGTCAATTAAGAAATATTGTATGCATTTTATTTGGGGACAAGTGGGGCTTTGCAATGGGGATTTTGTTTGCATTGGTCACTACTGCTACTTCTTTCATTTCTGCTTTTTCTTTCTCCTTTATGCTTTCATTTCCTTCATTTTCCTCAAATCTCTCTCTCGTGCTCCAGTCCTTTTCCTGCAGGCTATAAGACTGCTAGATCTTAAAAAATTGTAATAATCTAAAACCCTCAGTGCTTTAATATATAGGATACATACAATAAGCGTTCGTAAGATAAATCAATTTATGAAACTTCTGGTATCTAAAATCCATAAAATCCCATAGTATTAAAGTTAGATATTTCCATTGTTTGTTCTTAATGCCTAAACACTGGCCTTTCAATGTTTTCATCTCCCAAGAGCTTTATCAATTGCTCTTTTTCTCTATTTTCTCTTCTTTCCTCCACCTCCATTCTGCCCAATTCAATCTTCTAGTGTCCTCTTAAAAATGATTATTTTGGCTTTCAAAACACCCTGTTATGAAATACAGTTCTCTGATTATTAATTGTAATTGTTGGACATTATCATATTTGTTACAGCAAGAGGTGATCCACTGAGATTAATCAGTGGGAAAGGTGCAATTTATGACATGACCCCTGTATGCCCAAAGAGGAGAATTTAATGCATTAATGAGAGATGAAGTTGTTGGTGAATAAATGTATTTCTAAAAATCGTCCTGCTTCCTGGATTGGAGTTGCGGAGTCAAGGCAGGTGTGGTTGTTGATATGACCCCTAACTCACTCTGTTGACTTTGAACATCTCCCTGCATCTATGACAGGCTGTCAATGGAAGTTAAATACTCATGTCACATGCTAGGACACTGCCTGTTGTTGGATCACACTGTCATATGCCACAGCAGTGCCAAAGGAACCTATAAGAGTGCCTCTTGAGAACACCTAGATAGAAATCAGGATAGTCCACGGGATATTTAGCTCCATGCATAGACAGTATGCATTTTAAAGCTAATGATTTGTGTTTTCTTTGTGATAGCAATTCCACATTTTATTCAGCATAGCAATCACCACAATTGATTCATAAAAGCAAAATTGCCTAATCAATGGACTAGAAATACAGTCACTGTGAATGTTAAGTTCTGTCTTCTTCTAATGATTCCAAACTAATCATCTCAGCTCTTCTGGCTCATCTTCCTGATTAAGCCAGGAGAATAAAGACAGCAAGACCATGTGACTCTTACATTAGCAAACTAAGAGTGAAGAAAGCAGTGGGTAAACAAAGGGGTCAGGGACTTGTCTCATCCACTCCCTGGTATGGCTTTAATATTCCCTGTACTGATAGGAGCCCAAACTGTTATTTGTAAACACTGGAAAAAAGGGGGTGAAAAAAACCTGAGGGATTTAGAGTTAGAAGATCTGGATTGAAATAGAGGCTTCCCTTAGTAACTACAACTTTAAGCGAGTCACTTTTCTTTGCCTCCATTTCCTGTTCTGTAAAAGGGTTTCTAGAGCTTTTGTTTAATAGTATGTTGTGAGGATTAAATGTCCTGAAAGCAAAGGCTTTGTATATCACAGAGTATTGTGTGAGTATTGCGGAGAATAATGCCTTTTCCGCACAACTTAGAATTAAGGACTGTTTATGGAGCAGCACCCTTGTTTAATTCCAGCAACATTTTGCCCCCGAACGCCTCTGTCCCTAGCCCAGAATGGTATTCAGGTGATTGAAAAGCTGCAGACTTTTCTCCTGTAGTCTCAGGTGCAGCACAACAGTGACCTTTGTCCACTCAAACAGTGGAAGCTCCTTTTCACCCAGCAAGTGATGGGAATGCAAATGTGCATGGGCAGGCTGGGCTGACCAATACTGTGTATGGAGAAAACAGTGCACATGGAGAACTGCATACTTTTCAGAGAGGGTGTAGTGAGCTCCTCTCCTGGCATCCTGTGTGACATGCCTGGGCCAGTAACTGCAATGGTAGCATGGTGGATGGTGGAGAGACAGGGGCACACACGGTGCGGAGAGGGTGAAAGAGTCATTTTATAAGTTGTTGTGGTATAAGTCCTGCCCTTCAGTTGTGTGTGTGTGTGTGTGTGTGTGTGTGTGTGCGTTGTTTTGTATTTAAAAATAAATGACAGATCAGAATCTCAGAGACAACCCCTCACCTGGACTGCCCCAGCATGTCTTCCAGCCACTTTCCTCCTGTACTCTTTGTCCCTGCTGACCCATCCCAATCAGCACAAATCACTCTCCTCATTGTCGAGTAGCTCCCAATGGCATCCCGCCGTCTGCCCCTTCTTGACAGTTGTAAAGCTGGCTGCTATAAGATCAGCCCTGGAGGTCACTACCTCAGGGAGAGAGAGGCAAACATATGAGAAACAAGGCAGTCTGAGTCAAGGACACACCAGTCACCAGCTTGTCCTGCATGTTAGACTGACTGCCCTGACATCCACGGGGAAACACCCTTCCTTTTGGGCAGCTGTCCTGTCTTGGGATCAGGGCTGCCATCTGTGACCCCACAGGCTGAGACCACTCAGCCCTATGGGTACCTTCCCACAGACTGCCGGTGCCGCTGATTTGGGGAATGCTGCAACCCTGCTTTGGAGAAGGCAGGGAACACTAAGGTGTCTCCCAGCATCCAGTCCACCCCTCAGGCACTGGTTAGCAGCTGATAGTTTTTCTGGGGTTGATGCCACACCAGCTCCAGGAAAATCCCTCTAAGTAGATGTGAGCCAGGGCAATTCCATCCCTTTGCCTGGGATTGGTTAAGGCATGGGGAGGCCTAAGCTAATCAGCGCAGGATATTCCCTTGGCCACATGGTAATGTCAGGACCCAGCCAATCAGAGAGAAGCTTGGCGCTCATTTTCTGGAAGCAACCCTCTGCTCTCTCCTCCTGGATGTGAATGAGGAAGTATGTCAACCATCTTAAATCACAAGGAAAGGCTGTCTGATAATAATTAACACTGGGAAGGCAGAACCAAGAGAATTGGGGAGAGATGAGGCTCAGACCTGAATGAGTTAGACTTGGAGCCAGACTGCCTGTGGATTTTTCAGTTCCAAGAGCCAGTAAATTCCCTTAAGTCTGTTGGAACAGGATGTTTTTTGACTTTGCATTTGAAAGTGTCATAACTGATAGAAGCATTGTGGTCTGGGGAGGTCAGGGAAGGAGGAGAAGAAACCTTAGAAAGTGGCTCATGATGGTTATTTTATGTGTTAATTTGGCTAGGCCAGGGTATCCAGTTATTCAGTCAAACACCAGCCTAGATGTTGCTGTAAGGTATTTTTGGATGTTATTAACATTTAATTCAGCAGATTTTGAGTAAAGCAGGTTGCCCTCCATAATGTGGGTGGGCCTCATCCAATCAGTTGAAGGCCTTAAGATCAAAGACATAGGTTTCCTGAAGAAATTTTCCTGAAGGCTGCAACATAGAAAACGCACTTGAGTTTTAAGCCTGCAGATTTCAGATTCAAGACAACATCGACTCTTCCATGAAATTTTAGCTTGCCGGTGTGCTCTAACATTTTGAACTTCCCAGTCCTCACAATTACACAAGCCAATTTATTGAAATACGTCTCTATCTATCTCTACAGAAAACATATGTCACAGAACCAATAGGAATAAGATGCAGCCTGGGGACCCTCCAACGAGTGAGATGAGTGGGTGAGATGAGGAAGGGGGACCAGTGAGATAAGAGAATGAAGAAAAAGGTTTCTGGAAGCCAACTGAAGACACTGTTCTTTTCACAACTATCTAACTGTGGCCCTCAACCCAGTAACTGCAGGGTGATATACATAAATTTAACAAGTACTTATGATGTGCCAGACATCAGGTACACATGTTAGGTACTCCTGTCAATTAATCCCCTCAACAACACTGTGAGGTAATATCTTTAACCCATTTCACAAATAATTAAATTGAGATTAGAGAGTTAAATACTAAGGTTTAAAAGAGGTGTAGATGGAATTTAAGAGTAAGCAGTCTGATTCTAATGCCCACATGCTTTACCATGAGATAGATTTGTGAAGACAAAGATTAAGGGAATGAATGAATGACTATGACTAGAGATGTTGGTTCTTCTCATGTAATATTTCCTCTCTAATCTCTCAACTCTTGCCCAGGCCATCTCTTTTCCTTTTTAACTGCTTGTGATTCTTCTTGTCCATGGAGAGTTTTGAACTGACTAATCGCAAACAAATCCTCAACCCCTCAGCAAACTTACAGAAGAATGACCCCCAGCTCAGTGTGGTCATGGACTGGCACTCAACTCAGGGTATGTTTGCACCAAGACCTTAAATGAGTTCCTTCCAATGCTACAATTTTGTGGTGTTGTTTATGATCTCTGAAGGCCTGTATGCAAAGAAGTGCGATTGATTCACAAGAAAATGAAACCACTTTTTACAAATCTAACATTTTTACCAAGTTCAAAATTCAATGAAGGCTTTCTTTTATTTTTCATCATACACCATTTTTAATCAATTTTAAAAATTGATTATTTTTAAAAAGCCAATATGCTCAAACACACCCTCACCCACCTTCCTGCTTCCCATCTGCCACCAGCTACACAAACACCATCCTTGCTTTTAAAGCAGTGAATGGACTTAGGTAAACCATTTTGGTGGTTTATAGATAGGTTGACCCTTCAATAAATGAATCTTTTAACAAACATATTCATTTCCTTTGTTTGTGGTCCATATTTTTTATTTTATTTCCTTTGGAGCTGTACATCTTCCAAGGTGGTAACTTCACAAAGCATCTGGCCCTGTGCTTTACAGCCGGTGTGTGTCCTAGGTACACGGGACTGGGGCCTAAGAGGCGATCTGTCTTCCATGATGACAGTAGGGGGAGCCCCTTCTCTCCAGCGCTTCAAAGCTGTTTCTATCGCCCTCCCCTCCCCGCCCTTTAATATAATCGAAAGTCTGTGTTTTTGGTGGTACACACTCCCTGCACCCAAGTACCTAATGGGTATCATATATATCCAGTGCTTTCCATGTGTAGTTGGTAGATGAAAAACCAAAGAGCTCTCAGAGAGATTGCCCAGTTTGAGTTCTTAGTAAGTACATGGTAACTTTTTAAAAAATAATTATGAAAATAGAATCATAAAAATTAATTGAATAACCTGAAATGACCACACACAGCCCAAGAACATCTGGAGATTTTCTGACTTTTATTCCAGTGTTTTTGTGTATCTGGGACAGAATGGGGCCAT
Source organism: Lyroderma lyra (assembly GCA_004026885.1). Classification (NCBI taxonomy): domain Eukaryota; kingdom Metazoa; phylum Chordata; class Mammalia; order Chiroptera; family Megadermatidae; genus Lyroderma; species Lyroderma lyra. Next base: position 58,843 of record PVJL010002813.1, read on the forward strand.
TCTGGGTGTTTTCATAAACATGAATTTGCATCTCTCAGCATACTTCCCTCTCAAAGATTTCTGTGAAGGAGCTGATCAGGGCGACTGTGGTCAAGACAAACAGTCACAGGAAAAGAACAAGAATAACTTCCTAGGAATCGAATATCAACCTGGAAAGTCTTCCAGGTTCCTAGATAAAATAAGCAGTGGACTGTTTTGTGTGATTTCCATCTCAAGCTTCTAAAATAGTTTTTGTGCTTGTTATCTGGAAAGAAAAATATGTTGGTGAAGGAAGTCTTCTGGTGGGGTTGTGTCCAGGTATTCTCAAACCTGGAGCAGGGCTTTATGTTTTTCTCGCTTCCTTTTTTTTTTCTTTTTGCTATTGTAATCACTTCTTAAACAATGAGTAAATCTATGGTACAACATTTAGTCTACAGTGAAGTTCCTAGCCCCCCTCCAAGATTGGTGATGAATGTCATTTTTTTAAAAGAACAGGAGTCATGCCTCTTATTATTATTGGAGATGTTACTGTAGAGTGTTACATTGAGTAATTTACAATAATTATAACTTAATTAACTGGGTGGCACCTCAAGTGCCCAATGGTATCAAGATGAAAGAAAAAACTTTTTCTTTTTAATTTAAATAAAGATTTCTCGATTTTAAAACAGGCAACCACCATCTGGGCAGGCAGTTATTTTATTTGACCTGGTAGTCCCCATATGGGTATGTCCTGAGGTATACTTAATAAATAAAATTTTATGAACATTCGCCGTGTATTAAAGCGTGCTTTCTGCTAAGACAGATGCCCCTTAAACAAGACTGTTTACTCCACCAGCACGTAGCATTTGCCTTATTATAGCTACAGTCTTAAAAAAAAAGAGCAGCACCAGGATTTCCAAAAAGGGAGTGACATTTGGGACAGGTCTTGTCATGCGCCCTCTCCAACTTCGCGGATGCGCCCAGTACAGCGTTCGGCGTCAGGGTCCTGGCAGACGCGGCTCGGCTGTGGCTGACTCGCGTTTGATCTTTTCTGGGAGACAGGGCTCGCGGCGACACAGGCTGGTGTGCACCGGGCGGGAGGGCCTCGCCGGCGGGAACCAGGCCTCTGCCTTTATTTGGTTCAGCGCGCGGGCCCGTCCCCAGAGCGCTCCACGTGCCTCCAGGACGCGGTGGGGCGCGCGGCTGCTGCTCTGCCGGGCCGCGGTTCCCTAATTATAGCCGCGCAGCTGCGCGGGCCGGGAGGGCGTGTGGGCACCCAGGGGGGTGGGGGGCAAGCGAACGAACTGGGCAGTCGCCGTTTCCGGGCCCCGCCGCCCGGGGTCGCCGCCGCCCGGGGTCCCCGCCGCAAGCCCCCACGTGCGCAGGGTGGGCACGGGGAGAAGTTGCTGCTTGGGCCAGGCGTGCGCACTGGGAAAAGTTCTAGCATAAGTCAGTGCCGGGCCGCGCTGGAAACGGCCGGCTAGTAAAGGCAAAGGCGCCTCCTTCCCTTCTCTTCCCCTCGGGTAAACAGGGCTTGGCAACAGTAATGGCTGTTGGCTTCCTTAAAAAAAAAAAAGAAAACAAAAACAAAAAACGCCATTTCGAGCAACAATAAAAGTAAAAAAAGAAAAAGCTACGATTTCACCATTCTGATCTCGTCCTGGTGTTTTCAACTGGCCCGTGATTTGTGTGAAGACGGGTCTTGCGTGACGGGTGGGTGTTCGCTGGACAGAATGAACTTAGTGCGTGATACCACCTTGGACTTGGGACTGTGCTCCCATGTCGGAGTCCAGCTGAAGTTCTACGAAGGTACTCAGTGCTCCGTGAGAAAATAGCCCTAACTCTACTTCCCAAACTCCTGGAAGGAACCCAGGTAGGTGGTGGCGAACTCTTGTCACTATGCACCCTTAAGCAAACTTAAAGTCCTGAACCTGTGGCCTGGACTTTAAGCGCTAAGGCCTATATTCCTCACTTAATACGTGGTAGATAATAACAGCAACCACCATATGGGGCTGATTGAAAGAACATTATTCCAGAACTTCTTAGTGACTGTGACCCTCCTGTGAAATTCTGATTTCAATTGTATGTGAGGTACAATAATCTTTATCTTATATCACACACACAGACTGAAATAACAAAATAGGGGTAACAGGCTTTCGGCCAAGGTTAAGGTGCACAACCGTCTTTTCATGTTTGGTCTCTGAGGCTTCAGAGAACACAGGAGGCCCAAAGCAAGACTGTGTGTAAAGAACTGATTTATTCAAACCCAGATAGTTCTGACTCCTGTCGCTCACTTCTCTGCAGAACTCTCACTACAACAGTTAATATTTTAAAATCATACGGTAATAGAAGAGCTCAGTAACTTGAGGTTCACTTTTAATAAAGTCTATACACTGAAATGAATTTAGACCCTTACTTCTGGTGAAATGTTTCTGGATTTATTTCTCCTGGAGATATAAATAGCCACATTTACAGATAAAAAATTCTATCTGAACTGTCATAGGAAAGGTGTTTCCTAAATGGCACACAAATACGCAGTGATCTAAGTATTTAGGGACAGAGTTGTTACTTGAGTACCTATACAATAAAACATGTCTCATTTGCTGTGCATGATGCCTGCTCCTCATGGGCATCTGAATGTTAACTGAGTGTAATGATACAAAGAATTAAATAGTAATTGCTAAGTAAAAGTGGTAAGTGATGGGATCTACAGATTATATAACACAATTCATTCCCCCCCCATATAAACTATATTTAGAAATATTCTAATGTGACATTATTACTCTATACAGGATGTCTTATCTCAGCATCAAGGCCTTCTGCTGAATGGCTGCGGGAGGTTCTTTAGATTATGCAACCTAACTTCTAAAGCCCATTCAAAGGATGAGATCAACCCATGTGTGGATGGATGCCTGCAATTTTAACGAGGAATGCTGGAGTCTCATCTCTAGACCTTGTCTGCCCTAGGAGAAAGTCATCTAGAGGATTTTCATGACTGATTTTATGATAAATTTTACATGCCCTGAAGACTTGTTATGCTATGATTGACTTTTAAAGGGCTATTCTACATTTTTTCAAAGCAGTATTTAAGACTGTATTACAGAAGAAACTGTTTATACCATTGTGATAGGGGCATTCTATTAAGAAAATGTCACTCAATCTCAGTCAGTTTTTCAGATTCAAAGTAAAAGAACAGCTTTAAGACCCAATGTTTAAATGACTCCAAGTAATGATTTGCCTGTGGTATACTTTCTGTCCTCAAATAACTTTTCTGTAGCTTGTATGGATTGTTTTCTGCTGCTCATTTATCATACAGAAACACAATATTCTGTGATAAAGACCAGTGCAGATATAGATTTCATATTCTAGAACTTAAAAGTTAGATCTCAAATTCAAATGGAAAGCTGTTTTCAAACAAGTATGTTAAGTCATATTATTATGGGAAAGAAGCAGGTAACAAGCTGATGGGTTAATACAAAGTTCGGTTAAATTAGGTACAAATTAATTTATTAATGGTAAATAGGGATAATGTGGATATCCCTAATGATGGATTTATCTAGTGACAGAGAAATCCACAGATAATCCATAAATCCAGTCATTTTCCATCTTCCAACCTCTTAAGTAATTTACAAATTAACTTTTTTTTCCTTTAAATTACTGTGAGGGGTTCATAACTTTTGAGGAAAATGCAGGCTATTAAAACAGAAACAGCATTAAAATTATGTAGGGCTGGAAATCTGTGAAGTCACACACATAACTTTTTATTGTAATAACTTGTATTGTAATCAACACTATTGCTGGTGAGGCCCCTAACCAGCGGCCTGGAGTTAAAACACCATTTTCTCCTACAACCCCCACCCCCACCCCATTTCTAGAACCTCATAGAATGAAGTAAGTATGTCTTCCATTCATTGTCACCTTGGTTTGTGACAGGGGAAAGGCGTGTCTTCTTACAACTCTTCCCATGAAGAAAAGGCAAGCTAATGAGTGACTCAGGACTTCTAGTGGCCTACACACAGCTGAGTTTTTCTGAATGATTCCACGTATACACTTTGGAATTAGGAAGAGAAACATTTTACTCTTCACTAACCAAATAAAACCATCTATAAATCATATGCAAAACAACTGAGTAACGAGGGACTTGAAAGTCTAGGAATTAAAAGGAGTTCCATATTTTCCCATTAACTTTTCCCCCGCTTTGGGGTATAAACAAAGACATCTGCCACATCAAGAGTCTGGTTTGTTTTTTTTTAAACTGGAAACTGAATGCAATCATTAAAGTTTACTTTGGAAGGAGCTTTTGAAATTTTAAAAATGACTTCTGCAAGCTGAACTATTTTAAATTTCACTAAAAATTTAGTATTTTTGTTAAAAAAGTTTAAATTAAAACTTTTAACCTGATTATGAAACAGTGTTGTATATTATAACAATCTATAATTAAGAAGTTTCTTGAAAACTGTCTTGAACATGCAGCTAAAAAATAATTATTAAAATACATGTAGTGATGGGTCCCCAAGTTATACTGGACCACCCCTAGAGAAAATATATTCAACTATACATTAACTATTGCTGTTTAATTTAAAATGTATAGTAAGTCTATGTATACCCTATCCTCAAAAGTTTCACAACTTCCTTTCATAAAGAAGTCTGCCAAGCCACTGATCAATAAAGAGTAGAAACTGCAAACTCTTAGGAATTTCTTACTATGTAATAGTAGAATAGTCTGTAAATGTATCTCCTGCTTTCCACCTTTTATCTCTATTTATAAATTCAGGTTTCAGGACATCAATAAAGCTCACATATGGCTTTGGCTCTGACTTTATTCCAAAGCTTTCCAAAGGGTAGGCTGTTTTTTTTTCTCTTTTGTCTTCAGTGTATTTCATTTGGCCCAAAAGGCCTGTTTTATTCCAAAGCTTTCCAGAGAGCTCCATGTCGACAGTCTTTTCAATGTCGTCACTATCTCTTCCTTCCAATCTACTATTGCAGCATGGCTGGCTCTACTGCAAATTGAAAAATAAACAAGTGCTTTCTGGCTGTACTTTGCTCAGCCCTTTATCTGTTTCCCCTATCCAGTTGCCCTTTCCCCAGTCCCTAGCACTTTCTGCCCTACGATCAGTGGCTTTTTTGTTCTGTATCTTTTATCTCCTCCTGCAGTTCCAGTCAAACCCCAACCCCAAACCCACATTCTTTAAGTCACATTGCCATTAGTGATTAAGGCAATAGCCATTCTAACCTTACTTCAAAAAATTAAAAAATGCCTCAGAAAATGTTCAGTGCTCCCAATTTTATTTTTATTTAATGCTAAAAATTAAAGGAAAAAAAACGGTACTATAAATCTGACAAATGACAGGTGAGATTACCAGAGTGATTTTAAAATATAATAATGTTGGTATCTGAGATTACACTCACTTCAGTTGACATGAGTTTCATCATATATAGAAAAAATTATCACCTTCAACTTACAAAAAAATTAAAGGTTAAAAGGTGGCACACTTTTAAAATACTTGGTGGCCAAGGAAAGGTATATAATAAAAGTTGTAAACCATGTGTACGTTCTCATAACTTTTAATGTGAGGCCACATGAAAGACAGTACATCTGTTAAAATTCTATAAATTGTTAAAGCAAAAAAAAGGAAAGCTTCAACACCCCATCCCCTAATATTTTGAGTATTAAAAGCACAGCTGTAATATTAGGATTTGAAATCTGATACTGCCCATGTACAGTAAGTAGCTTTCTGACATTTTTATCCAGCTGTGGGGCATCTCCACACTGTCATCAGGTACAACAAAAGCTCAAACCCACGTCCCAGTGTTAACTTTTTAACTTAAGAGAATGCCAGAAAAATAACCCAGATCAACACTTCCCAGCTGCAAGCCTTCCACGAAGGCCACCCAAAGGCCAGGCAGACTCATACACATCTTTCTTTTTAATAGGAGTAACCTCCAAACTACAAACAGCCCTTTTAAAACTATTTGTCTTCTCCCCCTTAAACACCAGCAAGGAGAAACCATAGGTTGTCTTTTCCACAGCTGGACAGACTTCTTCAAAACAGCAGGATGGTTCTTTATTAATCTTTTTGGAAAGCTTATCTGTGTTAAGATTGCAAAACATACAGATAGCTACCACAAATTAGGTCAAATGACTGATCAACTTGTAACATCTATGAGGTCAAATTCCAGTTTATAATAAAGTGCCTAGGTATGCATTTATACAACAGACCATAATAGTTGAATTCTTTACAAATGTCTTTATGGGCATGTAAAATAGACTTTGTTTCTGCATGTGCACATTTACATAAGAGAAACCAGTCTGATCTGAGTCATAGCTACTCCAATTAAAAAAAAAAGTGTAACAACAAACTGGTTAATCATGCAAGTCTGTCTGTAATATAGGTGCACTCATTAAAAACACTAAGAAAAACACTTTTTGGTGCAATATCTGATTTTCAAGTGTTAGTAACCTGACTATTAAAAATATTTGAGTAATTTTAAAAAGGCAAAAACATAACTTAAAAATAACCCAAAGTGGGTAACAATCTATATTTTCAAATTAAAATAGAAGCTGGGTTGTGAACAATACACTTAAGTTGTAATAGACCTTGAAGCGATGATTCAGCCTAATTATAGGGCCAAGTTACAAACACCTGAACATAAAAGTACTTAAAATAGTGTTCCTGTGGATGTTAAATCATAACAACACGAAAGAAAAACCAGCATCGCTGTGAAACTATTTCTAATAACCAATGATTTATTGGTTTAAAAAAACATTTTACTGATGCAAAATAGCAAAAGAATTTAGTTTACAAAAGGCTTCTAAAAATAGTTTGAGAGGTGGAGCCTATTACGTAAAATATTTTAATTTTCACTAGTTTGTGATTTTTTTCCGTAACTGTTATTATTCACTAGGTATTTCAAACACATGAAAGAAGGAAATTATAGGTTTCCTCCACCCCCACTTGGGCTGTCACTGATATGCCCATGGGCAGTCCTGGCAGCACCATGTTACTGTCATTGTACCATACTGTATTTAGCACTCACAAAAAACAGGGTGGTGATAGTATCAACAGCAACAGCACTACAGGTAAGTGATAAAAAACAAAACACAAGACAGAAACAAAACTAATGCCACAATCTCCAAATTCACCTGGACTATAACTTCCTTTGTAACTCTTTTAAAAGGAAATGACAACAGCAACAACAGACAGAGCTCTGGGGTGTTTACAAAGATGAAGCGGTGCTGCAGACAGACTGTGTTCAAAGATGGCAGTGCCATCTTGTACACACCACCATCAATTATCACCGCCTACCGTCACTGAATTGTGTATTATGTAACCAACTAGCCAACTAGCATGCAGCATTATAATCTTACAACTGCTCACTTGGGTAGTGAACAGTGGTCAACTTTGCCTTAGCCCCCCGCCTCCCCCCACCCAAAACCACACAGTCTTGAAAACGTCTCAGCAGCAACTCTCAGGCAGTTAACATCCCAACAACTGAACAAAATAGAGAAGATTCAAAATCTCTTTTCCTATTACTCTAAGGAAAATGTTTTGGGGTAAACTTGGTGATATTTCCCAGTGGCATGCCCACTTAACAGTGCCCCTTTCACTCATTTCCTTCTTCACCAACTGGCCTCCAGCCTGAGAAAGGGGCCAGCAACAAGGAATGACAGACAGTAAGGCAATCTTACAACGTCAGAAAATGTATTTGGCTTTTTTTTTTCTTTTTAAAGTAAGTGCATACAAATACAGCTAGAAGCATTTTGGATTTGCCAAGTGCTCTAAAAAAGCAGCGCAAGTCACAGCCTACATTGAACGATAACTGTCACCAGAATAATAAAGCACAGAGGTATGCTAATAACGTTAACAAAAGAAGAAAATTCCTTTATAGGTACATACCTTTTGTCGTCAAAAAAAAAAAATATATAGAAACACAATGTATTCAAAATAATCAAAATTATACAGCCATGTTTATGAAGTCTACATTTCCCTTGTCTTGAAGATATATATATATATAGATATATATATATGGAGACATATATACAATTCAAGCAGTTTTAGTTAAAGGTAATCATTGGGTTTTTCTGAAACTGTAAAGTCACGAGTCTCTCTCTTTTTTCACTTTCACATCTCCAGCTAGGATGGTTGCAATTTCCCCTTGCATAAAGGCCCAGGGGACATTAGAGCCCACAAGAGGGCATTTTTCCCCACTAGGACAATAGACCTCTCCGCTAGCTCCCTGCTGTTTGATGCTTTGTCTGGAGCAAGGGAAGCAGAACTTGTGCGATGGGACCGATGGGCACTGCACAAAGTGGGTGTCCTCCAGCCGCTCGTGACAGAGGGTGCAGCACAGGGGGGCACTGGCCGCCAGAGAGGAGTCCGGGAGGCTGGCAGCGTGCACTGGCTCCAGTCCTCCTGCGCTGCCTGCCCCCTGGCTCCCCACCTCCCTGGGGCCCAGCCTTCTTTGGTTCACAGAGGACGGAGAAGGGGGACTGCTGCTGTTCCTCCTGGGTGTGGAGTGAACCTGGCTGGCATCTTTTGAGGCATGACTGCCCCCTGCACTGTCTGCTACCAAGATCAGGGCTGCCATGGGGGACTGGCCATTCTGGGCCGCTTCAGGCGGTGTGGTCCGGTTGGAATGAGGTGAGGCAGTGGGTGGTGGTGGAGACACAAAAGAGGACGTGGGAGTAATGGGGATCTTAAGCCCTTCTGTGGACGTGGACAGCCACGGCTGTGCCTCTCCATTGATCTTAGGGGGTCCGACTTCACCTTCTGGTTCTGGAGAAGGCTTCCTTTTCCTTGCTGTTCTTGCAACTGGAAAAACAAACAAAAGAAGAAAAGAGAAAATTAATGCACACTGAAAAGAATCACTAACACAAAACTCACTAAAACATTTCTATTCTCTAAAAGCCTGTATATAAAAACTGACGGGTTTCAAATGCACGTGCAACTTAACACTTAAGACTTTTGGGGCTCTGAGACTGCACAACAATTAACAAGTAAGTCATACATGCAATTGTCCGGTTTTACACACACCTGCGTGTAACCAGGTTTAACTGTGCATGAGTGTTAAGGTCCCCCAACAGGTTAAAAAGTGACTGGTGCCCTCCTGTCCCATCCAAGAATGTGCTGGGAAAGGAAAACCCGGTGTCAGTGCTTATCAGCCCAGTCTGACTCATCTCTGTTGTGCTGCTTCAGCACATGAACACGTTGCCGCTAAGCACTGGTTCCGCCTCAGGCACAGCAGGAAGTTGGGTGTTTGTTGTTTCTGGGCTGGGGTAAAATGGTGAATGAAAAGGGCAGCCCCCGCCCCCGCTCTCTGCCCCCCCAGATCCTCTCACTCCACAGCCGCCCCTACCTGCTTTAGACCCGTTGGCCCCGTTGGCCTCGAACCCCAACAACCTGCCTGCAGTCAGGGCCGGCTCCTTCTTAAACTTGCTCTCGAAGGGCCCCGAGTGGCCGTGCTGGTGCAGCGCCAGCAATGTGTCCCGCACGGTCTTGGGACGATTAACCCAGTCCTGCTCTCCAGGCGCGCGCCCTTTGCCCGCGCCCTCAGCACCCAGCTCGGCTGCCCCGGCCGCGGTGGACAGGCTGTCGGCCGGGCCGCGGTGCGCAGGCGGCGGCTTTTCCTTGGCCGCCGCCTCGCGCTGCTCGTGTTCCGCGGCCGCGCTGCTCGACACCGACGCAGGCCGCTTGTGCGCGCCCAGCTCGGCGGGCGGTGCGGAGCCCAGGCTGCCGGCGGTGCGGCCGCTGAGGCCAAGCGCGGCGGGCAGCGGCGCGGCCGAGCCGTTCATGAGCGGCACGAGGGTGGGCGGCACGGCGTGGCCTCGCCGCGGGTTTGGGCTCTGGCGGTTCAGTTCCGGCATCTCCTCCAGCTTAGAAAAGCCGTTGGGCACCAGGATGCCATTTACAGGCGGCGGCTGCAGTGTCGGCGGCTGTGCCAGGCCCGCGGCCGGCCGGGCGCCTCCGAAGTCGGGGCCGAGGCGCGGGGGCCGCTCTGCGGCGGCCAGCGGGTAGCGCTCCAGGGCCTGCGGGGCGCGCGGGGCCGCCTCGGGGCCGGCGTGGCCGAGCTGCTGCTGCTGCTGCTGCTGCAGGAGGAGGTCCTTGGCCGAGAGTGGCGGTGGCTTGGCGGTGGCCGGGGTGGCGGCACCGGGCGGGGAGCGGCCCTCCGGGAAACAGCCGTGCGCCCGCTTGAGCTGCCGCGCTGTCTCGATGACGAACTCGACGCGGTCGGCGCCCTCGTAGTTGACGCAGCCGCGGCACACGGGTTCCGTGAAGTCCCAGATCATGGCCCAGGGCATGCGAGGCAGATCACACAGGTAGCACGACTGCCGCCGGGACGCGGCCGCCACCGCCACCGCCGCGGCCATGTCCGCCGAGCCCGCGGAGGGGGCGCCGCCGCTCGCCGCCGGCCCCGCGCGCGCCCTCCGGCCCCCCCAACCCCGCGGCTCCCCCACCAGCGGCGGCGGCGGGCGCAGGGGTGGCAGGGGCGGCGGCAAAGGCAGAGCCCACGCGGGCTCGGCGCCCGTGCAGCGCCCCCGCGGCACGAGGGGCGGCGGGCGCGGGGCGAGAGGCTGCAGGCGCGGCAGCACGGCCCCTCGGCGGGCGCGAGCGCGAGCGGGCGGCGGGGTTTCGGCCGGGGCCGCGGCGGGCCTCCAGACCGGGGCGAAGACGGGACGCGCGGGTGCGGGCGAACGCAGCAGGTCGCGGCAGCGGCGGGAACGGAGTGCGGGCCGGGGGGCGGGGAGCCCGGGGGGAGGGGGGGTCGGGGGGCGGCCGCCGGGGCTGGCTCAGCCCGAACGGCGGGACATGCCGCGCAGGGGCGGAGGCCAGGCGGCGTGGAACCCGTGCGCGGCGCGGACCCTGGGTCGCTCCGCTGCTCCTTCACAGCTCCGGGCGTCGCCGCTCTCCAGCGCGCGCGTCAGAACCCAGCCCGCCTCAGCTCCGCCGCCGCCTTCGTCGCTCCTGCTGCTCTCGCTGTCTCCGCGCCGCTCCACTTCTACAGACTTGATTCTTCGACAGCCTCGCACGGCGCCTGCGCGGCCCCCCTCCCTTCGCGCGCGCGCGCGCCCTCCCTCCCTCGCGCGCGCCCTCGCCCGCCCCTCCCCCGCGCGAAGGCTGGGCGCTGCTTGAAGAGCCTGCCCCGTGTGGTGAGAGCCGTGTATCTCTGAGGGCGCTGGAAGTGCGGAGTGTGCTTCAGCCGCTCTGCGACCTCGACTACTGCCTCAGTCAGGACTCCCCTCTAAGCCCTTTTGGGTAAAATCGTGCTAAATTTCGTGTTTTTAGCAGCGAGGCTACTTTGTGACTTGGTTTTGTCAGTACTGTCTGGAGGATGGGGATTCTTCATTCAGCCTGGCTCACAGGTTTTTAGGAGTTACATTTGTTTCGTGTTTCACACTTGCTTATGTCTTGGTAGACAAGCACCGAGCGCCGCTGGTCCCCTTAAGTTTTCCTAATATGAGAGTGACTAACCAAGCCTGGGACATTCCGGAGGGCGGGGAGGGGGCGCAATGCAGAGATCTGCCGGCCTATCACCCCATTTCACCGACCGGGGCCCTCGCGGCTTCACGGCCCGGCCACTTATGTAGGTACGCCACGGGCGCGTGACGTGGGAGCGGGGCTGAAGCCCGCGTGCGCCGCCGCCAAGTGCACACCCTCCGTGCGGACGTCGCGGGGACGTGACTATGCACCGCTGGCGCTGGAGGACTCATTGAGCAAACACACATTCCAGGGATCCGGCTGCACAGCCAGCGCGCCGCGTCATCGCGCATGCTCCGCCCCCGCGCACAGCACGGCCTCGGCGCGCCGCGGTCTGTGCGAGTGAGCGGCTGTTGGACCCAAGACGCTCGCGGGCGTCTCCGCGCCATCGGAGGCGGGGCGGACGTGCGCCCACCGCGCGGCTCAGGCCGGGCTCTGCCCGAATGGGGGCGTACGCGCCCAGCGCGAATAGCTGGCCTTCCTCGCCCCGCCGGGTTGGCGGGCACTGCACTGCTGGGGCTGAACTGGCATTTGAGTTTCACACTAGTATCGGGAAGGAGGAGCTGGTGTGTGTTATGGTAAATCACTTTTGGCTGGTCGTTAGTCTAACCGACTAATAGACGGGGCTTATCATTCACAGTTGGAACTTTCTGATACTTTAGCTCTGTAAGGACGGCCTCTTGTATTGCTCTTGTTAGAAAACAGGCCCACATGGCTCCCTGAGACTGGAATGAGCTGGTTATGTGTGGGAAGAACAGGGTGCTAATTATCTTCCTTACCACTGGATTGGTAGGTGGAGAGAAAAAATCCTGCTGACGTTTTCTCTAGTTGTTGCTATTGAAAATGCCAGGTTGCTTCAAAGGATTAACCACAAGGAAGAGAAAAAAACACCCTTAGAAGAACAGTGGAGAGAGCCGCTTAAAGCACATGAAAAAACTTGTTGCAGTGGCACAGAAAAACGTAATGCCAGACCTAAATTTTTTTTTTTTTTTTTTCAGATGAACGCTGAACCTTGTCCTGGGGATTTCCAGAGGTGTGCTGACCATAAAGGTCTCCCCATCTGTTCCGGGTCCTGCCCCCAAATTGCAGTCCTGCCTTACCCTCTCCTAGTTGTGGAATCGGACTTGCCTGATTCCTTGAGGGAGAAGCTGGGGCCAGTGGGTTCAGTCATTCCTGTCGTGCACCTGTTTAAGGACCTGTCCATAGAGACCATGTGCCACTTAACTTCAACATGAGACTTGGCCCATTGGGCCACTGCCCAAAGCGGATGAGGCCCAGTCTTTGTGCTGCAGAGAGGTGAGCCATCTCGGCATCCCCAAGAGATGGCCCCACTAGACAGGGAGGAAAGCATTACAAGTAAACTCGCGTTAGAGCCCTGGCCTAATTATATTCATTTACCTGAAAGTGGGCACTAATACTCTTCAGGGAAAGCCCACAGTAGAAATACTGAGCTGCAAATTCTGCTTAGAGAGGTAAAGCAAGGATTTTTTTGTAGAACGGAGCTTTTCTTCAAATGGAGAGCATTTCCGTTTGATCTTACGCTATCAGCTCAATGTCGAAACTGGGCTGATGTAACTTCCTAATGAAATGCCTTCAGGAAAATGGAAAGGCTATTTTAGTTCTGGTCTCTCTTGCCATAAAAGGATCCGGGATCAAGGGGGTTAAGGCTGGCCCAGGATCCCTGGCAGCAATTCCTTACATTGTATCAAAGGTCTTTCCTGCTTCCTGGCCTTGCGTGGAGCTCTGAAGCAGCTTTATCGATGTATGCTAAGTAAACACAGCTTTGTTTTTGTCTCCAACCCTCGCCCTCACTCCAGGCGCAGCCTGGAGCTGGATCCTTTCCAATGCCCGGCTGCAGCAGTCACCGCGCCTCCTCCTCCGCGCACTGGGGCAGGGTTTCTAGGGTGAGGCAATGCGTCTGCAATTCGCAGAGACAAGGCCGGAATTGTAATTGTAGTTCATCATGTGATGACTTATGAAAGAGGAAGTCGGTGTGTTTTAGTCACGTAGGCTCTGCCCTCCTGCTTAAGGCCCCAGGACCTCTTAGAAGAGAATTATGGTAATCTTTGCCATTCAGAGTCAAGGTTACCTGCTTGGCTGCAGTGAGCTCCCACACATTTGTTCTTCGGCAGGCAGGCACAGGCCATGTGTAGTGTGGTGGAGCTGTGGATTGAAGCTAGCTCTTAATCAGAATGCCAAAATGCCACAATTTTACTTAAGAACTAAAGGGAAATATTCTATGGGGAATATTCCTGTTAAGTTTGGATGAAGCAACAGTCCTTACTAGCTCTAATTTCTAAGATTTAAAAAATAAAATTACCAGTTTAGAAACAAAAGAAAATCCATTCAGTATGGTACTGACAAAAGCAGAAGTAAGGGAAGTATTGGGAAGGTAAACGAGAGAACAGTTCTAAGTAGTAGTTCAATGGGAAGAACAGATCTGCTCCCCACACTGAGGTATGCACTGTGTGAGCATTAAATGAAATCTGAACCTTATTCCAGTCAAGATGTTCATGTCAACACACCCCAGCCTTGTGCTGACAGTCCACAGGGTAGTATAAAGAAATGGTTGCCACCAGAGGACACCCAGTGAAGGGGGGTGCCATCCCCTCCCCACAGCAGTATGTGGGTGTTACTAGGAGGTGGTGCGCCCAGGGGCTGCTGAGTGCACGCATTCACCCTATGTTCCACATGTGGAACCACAGCCTTCATTCTTGAGAGTGCAGTGTCTATTAATAGCATGATGTTGCAACCATACTAAAGCTTAAACTCTGACCCTGGCATATTTGAAGGAGAAAAAAAGTGCAGTGACGTGTCCTTTGGATTTCTGTGGCTGCCATCCTAGGCTCTTTGTACTTGGGCAAAGTACCATGAGACTGGAAGAACACCTGTGATATTCAGGGCTTTTCTACTTTAAAAAGTCATATACTTGAACATATTTATATGAATACATCTACACTTACTTTGGAGAGTCAGGACATGCATGAACCTTCTGTGATATGAGAGCTTTTCTTCTAAGTAACAGCATTTTATGAGACAATTCTGTTTTCCAAATTGCAAATGTACTTTTTTAGAAATGCTTTCTCTTTGTTTGACCTCTTCCTATAGCCCTCTTCCCCTGTGCACAGAAAGCATTTGGATACTAAAGAGATTTTTGCATTCGACAGACATAAACTCTTTGTGAAGGGTCTGAGAATCAAGCCAAGTCACAGGAGCTCAAGTATTATACACGAGCTGTTAGTCACCAGCCTATGTGTAAACATATGTACGGGTCCCCATTAGAGTAAAATTTGGGATCTTGATGTAGGTTAACTTATTACTGTGTCAGAATTCAAAGAGCTAAGTGGAAATACACACTCAGGCTACAAGGAAGTTTGTAGAACTGGAAGCAATTCAACAGCCATTTGATGCCAGAACGCTTCTATTGACTTTTTGGAACGAGTGCGATAAATGCACTTTTCTGGAATAATATCTGGATGCAGCTTTAATATATTTAAGAGACTCACTGAAATCCTTTAAAAGATATCAGTAGGCAGACACTGACAAAATAATGACCTAACTTCATGGATAATGTTTAAAAATATTAAAATGGTAAATTTTATCTCATTAGCTTGCCTACTTAAAAATGTAACTTTCCTACATATCATTTAGTAGTAATGGAACTGAAAAAACTGGATAATAGTTCTAAAAAGTTAATAGGATAGCTTTGTGTTTATTATATCTTTCATATGGACATTCAAAAATATTTCAAGCATAAATTTTATTTTGTTATCCTTTTTCAGAAACTAAAAACCTAAAGTATTAAAAGATTAAGTGATTTGCCCACAGTAACACTAAAGGTGAGTGTTAGAACTGAAATCCCAGTATGAGTTCTATTCTCTCATGAATAGAGTAGGGGTGTCAAACCTTTGGGCTTCCCTGGGCCACATTGGAAGAAGATTTGTCTTAGGCCACACATAAAATACATTAACACTAACGATAAGCTAAAAAAAAAGTCCATGCATAATTTTTGTAATGTTTTAAGAAAGTCTATGAATTTGTGTTGGGCCACATTCAAAGCCATCCTGGGCTGCATGGGGCCCGTGGGCCATACATTGGACAGGCTTGGTCACGCACTATTTGCATTTTGCATTTGAAAAATCATGTAAGCACAGTTTGAAGGCCTAACAAAGGAGTGTTAACATTTGTGAGTATTAACAAAAAGAGCATTAAGATTTGCTTATCTATATGTTTATAAGGAAAAAAAAACACCCTGGTATATTTCATAGGACACATAATCCAGAGAAAAGTAAACAATGACAACAGAGGGAGATGGCAGAGGTGAGAGGTATCAGTCACCCTAACCATGCCCAACATGGGTCTCCTTACTTGGTAAACCATTTAATGGATATTGGTGTTAGGATAAAAGATTCAATTCTGGGACTTAGTTTGACAAGGAAATGATTTGGGCATTCTCCAAATTGGATATACTGCACCTTGAACTCTTTATGACCTCTTTTCTTAAAAACATAGGAAAAGCTCATGAAATCATTTAATTCCCATTGTAGGACTCCAATCTTGACTAATTTGTACTCAGACAAATAAATATGGGCTGCATTATATTTTTTCTGAAAAGAAAAAGCCATGAGGTCAGATAGTTCATAGAATTTTATGGGTTGATAGGAAGCAAAGTGCTCATAACTTATTCAAATAAGTCTTCATTATTTTTGTTTGTATTTTTCATGAAATAGAAACTAGCCAATATGAACTGGACTGACATTCTCTTTTGACAAAATGAAAATATATTTTATAAAAGAAGAATCTGCAGGAAAATTTGTCCTTTACTAGTGGGGTTTCAGTAATTTGTTCTGGTGGCTTACTTGCTCTAATCTAATGTATTTGGCAAAAAAAAAAAAAAGTTACTTAAAACAATTATTTTATGTGTATAGATGGTATTCCAGTAGTATCCATCCAAAGATCTAAATATTTAACAATACAGTTCTTTTTCCAGACATTTTTTGGGATTAGTTTTATGTGTAAAGGAGACACAGAGAGCTTCCTGCAGAAAGGAAAAAGGAAGGAAAGTTAAAAAGACTAATTGTGCACTGTAATTTATTAATTGTATTGAATACCTGTGTACATTGGCTCATCTGTTCCTGTGCCCACATAGTAATACATCTTTGCCAAGGGGAGTGCTGAACCATCGAGACATAAGAGTCACACTAAGTACAGGGGAGCAGACAGCCTGGGTCTGAGTCCTAGTGAAAAGACTACTTGTGGACAGAAATGAAGACATTGATTTCCTAAAATGACTGCCTAAATATAGCGTGTTTACTGAAGAGCTCGTCACAGCTAAAATTTAAATGCAGATGAACTTGGACAGACATGTTGGTAAGCCTGCTGGGCACTTCCAGCAAATTTCTGAGTGAGGAAGGTGGTTCTGAAACATGCTTGGGGACTACACACATTGAACTTCCTGGGGGCCATTATCTCTTAGCATTTAAGAGATAGGTAGATTTTAAACCTATTCAGACTGCTTTTATTCTTTCTATCTATCTAATTTGCATTATCAGACCAATTCATTATTCTTAACAATGACTAAGAACATCTTAGTCTGAACATAAGTGTCTGTTTGCTTTATGAATTTGGTAAACTGAGGCACCAAAACAATAAGAACTTTGCCTTGAGACAAAGAAAATGTACAGTTAAATGCTGCTGATAATTTGGGTTTCCCTGACTGCAGTTCTTTCTTCAGCCCGCCGGTGGGCTGCCTCCTATTTCTATTTTCTTCACAGGTTTTTTTTTTTTTTTTTGGTTTTTTACATACATGTAAATACCTGCACAGGAGATAGCTGAAGTTCTCGTCATACAGCTGGCATAGGACCTGAGGCAGGTCACTTGGATACTCTGGGCCTGTGTTCTTAAATGGATGATGTGATGCTGAACTTGACACCATTTCTGTTCTGACCTTTCATGTAGTGGGTGGGAGCGAAGGGTGTCCAGGAGAATCTGACAAACCCAACCCAACTTTCCCAACTTTCTTCTGACACAGAAGGTATCATGAAACAATGCAGGAAAAAGAAAAAACAATGCAGATTAATGACTAGTAACTGCCTGCCCATTATTTGGGGGGGGCATTGTGCCATCCAAATAATGTTGTTAGGTTAAATGACTACCAGATCATCCCACCATCTGAGAGCATTGTGTCTGGGTTTGGGCTCAGATCCCAGGTAGGAGCTAAACCATAGTCTTTACTTAGTCTAAGTTAGACAGGGCAGAAACAGCTGTATCAGCATTTATATGCCAAACTAAAGTGTTTCAAGGCTTATGGAACATACTTATTTCCACAAGAGACCACCTTATTTTAGATATATATGTGTGGCAAAGATTCAATACATTATGCACAGGACTTTCAGGTTACTCAAGAAGGGCTCAATTGAAGAGAAAAAAAACAGTTGCCATCCACTGACAGGCATTTGACTGAATAGGTCAGCAGGATGTGGAAACTTCTTTTGAGGTTTTTTGGTAGTCTCACCCAGGATTCCACTACTTAATAGCTGTGCGGCTTCTTTGCTGGCTATCCTGAATTTATAAAGGATGTTATGAGAGTAAGTTCTAGGAATTCTGATGTTTTGAAATTTGTTGTGACTTTTTTAACTATAGTGAAATGTTACATTCATAACCTTTTATGTGACTTTTGTTTATTTGTGTCTGATTATGAAAAAACTTAATGAAGGTTCTTAAAGCCTGTGTTTTTCAAAAATAGTGGTGGGAAGCATTTATGTGTAGTGTTTCATTTCAGTTATTCTTAAAAACAAACAAAAAAGAGACATATTCTTTACTTTTCATCTAAAAAGGTTACTTAATGAAATGAGTGTTCCAGAACCAGACTTCCAGATTCCTTGACTTCAGAGGATGGAAAAGGATAGGCAGTCCCTTTTAGCTCTAACAGGAGACATTCTTTTAAAAGCCTGGAATGCTGAAGCTTCTTAGACTGAAAACATGTCAGGACATGCCTTTTTGGGATGCTGTCAAGTGGTTTAGGCTCAGAATTTTACATTCCATACTTTTGAAATTGTTTTCTGTTGGCAGACGACCTCTTGATTATTTTCATGTGGTGGGCGTTCAGGCCAACCTCTCCAGCTCCAAGTGACTAAAAAGAAAAAACAAGGCCCGTGTTCTGCAAAGTGTCCATAGTTCAGCATAAAGTTACGGGTTGTGAGCGCTGGTCAAGTCTGTGAGCCTTGTCACAGTTTAGAACAAAAGGCTGTGCAAAAGCAGACATACGTTCCCAAGAATGGTTCATTCTCCTGCACTCACTCCTGCTTCTTCGTGTCACCACATTAGGGATATGAGTTAGATGCAAGCCGGCTGTCTCGCTCCACAGGACCCCTGTTTTTAGGAAATTCTGATTCATGGGTTGGAGCATTGCACTAAATTAATGTACTGTACAGTGAGGGTCTGATTAGATTAACAGTAAATGCTATGCCCCCTATCCCCTACCCTGCCATTTTACAGGCCCCACTGTATATGAGTCTCAAACAAAGGTAGCCACCTTAAAACTCTGCCAACATTTGCCTTATTATAGACCATGTTAGCAGATGTTTTGTTATTTCTTGAACACCAGCAGGATTCTTAACATGCCCCAAAACAAAAAGGCATGATCTTGGGTGATGGTTAAAAATAAAAGGTCTCATCTCATTTCACTTTATAGGAATTACTTTTTAATTGTCTGTTTTATTGGGAGATTTCTCAGAGACTTCTATACAACAGGAAACTAGTCTGGAAGAATACAAACAGACAGGCATAAGAGATTCAGAGTTCTTTTAAAATATTTCATTTTGGAGACCAAGACTACAACTTGTAAATCTTTTTTTATGCTTCTATTATGGTCCATAAATTATGATGTTTTAGAAGCCAAGAAAGCCAGCATAGGGAAGAAAATCACTTTCTTCCTTTAAGCTTTCCATACGCAGTATAATTTAAATAATTCTATGGTAGCATTTCAACACCTCCGATTAAGCACTGTTGTTTACGAAGTAAGAACAGTAATCCTCATGTAAAAAAAAGGTAGTATTGCTACCCTAGACAGCAGATGGTGTTATTAAATATACAGGCAAAGTCTAAGGTCATAAGGAACTAACAATTAACCAGAAATATGATCTGTCACAGCCGTTTAATGGGTAACCTTCCAGATATATGCCGCTTGTATTATTGTGAGTGTTGGGAGGCATACTGTCAAGCTCAGAGCAGTCACACAATTAGCTTGGAAATATAATTATATTCTTATTTAAGCATTTAGTGAAACCAACAAACCAGAAAGGAAGTGGAAATCAGTGTGATTTCCTCACAATACTGCTTTCTGTTGCCTATTTTGAAAAATACTGATTCACAGTGCACAATTTCATAGCTATCCCTGAAATAATTGGTCTCCCCAAACTAATACTGTCAAAATGTGGGATTTTAGATTGCAAGTGAGTTGTTCTAAGACTTTTTTAATGATCACGGGCATCACTTTTGCTTCTGTAGCTTTCGTAGTGTGAAGGTGATGAGAGAAGATTTGGGCATACACAACAGCAAACATAGCAAGGGGATGGCTAGAAACAGTAGTGAGGACAAGGGGCAGTGAGGTCGGGGGCGACAGTGGGAAGAGTATAGTCAAAGACTTCCTGGTAAGTAATGGGGCCAGTATTAATATCTGGAAGTGGATTTAGTTTCTATTGTAAACTAAATATAAATAGATTAATAAGGTACGAGCTTTATATACTATATGCAGCCCCATTCCTTAGGAGGGTTTTCTAAGGAGAGTCTGTCACAGAGAATGTGCGATCTGTTTCCTTTCCAGGTAGGACTGTTGAAGATGAGGAACTTAATTCTAAATTCACCCAAATGAAAAATGACCAACAGGGCAGCAAGCAAGTCGGAATCACACAGGACAAACTACTTGGTAACAATTTGGAAACGTGAACCTTGGCCCATGGGCAAAAAATCCAGAGTGTATGGGAAAGTTGTGACTCTAGTCGTGTATCAACCAATCTGAAAAAACAGCATCTGGAAAAGCTAAAACATCCTAGTGTGGCAGGTTAATAGAAGGTGAACAATGGAAAGCAAGATTCGGAGGTCACTGGCTGATCAGAGTGAATAAGTGGGTAGATTCCAGTCTGAACAAAAACTGTTGCTAAATTTCCCTGCTGTTGGATATGGTAAGGAAGTGTGAATCGCAGAAAATGCATGCTAGTAAGAACCTTTTTCTTATACAGTTTCACACATTTAAGTGTGTTTATTTACATTTCTCCAAATTTAAATGGACTAAGGAAACAAAGTACAGCCTCTGAAGGCAGGGCTCCCAATTCGAGACTTTCATCCACAATCTTGGATAGTTCGATTTTCCATGTAGCCGAGACTCCTGCTGGAACTTCCAGCAGTCCTCAGAAAAGCCAGTGAGATAGATACCCTTGGGCTGAATGAATGAGGACTTTCTGGAGAGCGGAAGACTGGTGAAGGTCCAGCTGGAAAAACATATGGCAGCAGAGGCGGAAAGAGTGCTTCATGACCAGGAGCTTCATAAAAAATGTCTGCAGGCTCCAGGCAGCCGTTACAACCTAAGGCCTTCTAAGCATGATGGATGTACTTCCTTCTAGGCCTGCCTCCAACTCACCTGGATCGCAGCCAGCGTCGCATCCTTGGGTGCCCCTGGGGAAGGTGCCTGCGGAAGAACGGCGTTGCACATGTCCCACCTCCACTGCCAGGAGGCCAGGCCTGTCCCACCCCCAGTGGGGCCAGGAGGTGGCAGCTTAGTGTGTTGTCCTGAAAAAAACAAAGTTTGCAAGTCTCTGCCAACAGTGTTTTATAATAATAATAGATGGGTCAGGAGGGAAGATGGCTGTGGTAAATTCTCTGCTAAACCACATCTGAACTCCGAGTGTTTTGAGGCTACATAGTAACACAGACTGAACTCAGGGAGCCAACCAGGCAGTCTGAGTTCCAGACGAGGACACAGAAGGAGGTGACTTCTGCAGATAAATGCACAGCCTGGAGGTTTTACATCACTTCCCCTGCCCTCCACCCGCCCCGTGTCATTTCCAAAATAACAGGAAGGAATATTTGATTTTTCCCATGTTAATTCTCCATAAAAATCATTTCTTATTCCTAATAACTGTTTGTATCTGTTGCTACTAGAATGCTGTATCCCTTAGAAAAGTGAAACATTGGGAGGTAATGATTCAGAATATTTAAAAAAACACTTTATAAAGTCTAATTTACCACAGGGTTGTAAAAAATACTAAGTTCCTCTAGAATATTTAAATAGCCTTGGGTTTTAAAAAAATGTAACCAACATATACTTTTTAAAGATGCACACAGATCGTATTGGAGAGGTAGGCATGTATACTTCTTTTTTCTCCTCAGCTGTGACATTCATAATTTAGCCATAGCTAACACTACTATATTTTTTCAGCAGATAATACTGTCACCGTTTCAACTTCTCTGATAGATGTTTCACCACCATTTTCCTTAAGCTGTGGTAATAGCAGAAGCAGCAGTCACTGCCGTCACAAAAATCAGGGCCTAACTTTATTACCCAATCATTAT
Organism: Lyroderma lyra; assembly: GCA_004026885.1. Classification (NCBI taxonomy): domain Eukaryota; kingdom Metazoa; phylum Chordata; class Mammalia; order Chiroptera; family Megadermatidae; genus Lyroderma; species Lyroderma lyra. Next base: position 80,847 of record PVJL010002813.1, read on the forward strand.
GATAATTGCCTTCCGGTTTTCTCTCTGTCCGAGGACACATATTTCCAAGGCATTTATTTTCATTACTGGACAGAGAAAGGTCAATAGGTCAGTTACACACACTCCATGCTGATAAAATGGTCATTAACTTTTGGTAAAAAAGAAGCAAATTATAGCCCTTATGCTTGGGTTGTGTTTTTTCTCCTTACGAACACAAAGCAAAAACCAAGATGACCAGTGTGTGTGTATAATTTATTTTTATTATTACTATATTATATATAATTATTATATAATATATTCCATATATTCATAAATATATTACTAAATAAATATACATATGTTTAAAATAGTATCAGGCAGTATGTTATTCAGTTAGAAAGAGCTTTTCATCCATCTGGCCAAAGAGGGATGTGTATACAAGACCAGCTGGGCCTAATGGGGAGAGGCTTTGAAATCCGACATTTTCTAAATGATCAGATAGAGAAAATAAAGTCACCTTTTCTCAAGTAAAGCTTTCCTGTTTGGTGGACAGCAGGAATGCAGACACAGATCTGGGCTGGGGTCTATCTAAGTGTGTGTCTTTTTAACAGGCTCCCAGCTTCCCCCAGGCTGCCCGCCTCTATTCCCCACAGTTTCAGGGGCTTGGATTACTATGCACAATCTCTTCCAGGTGTAAATCATGGGCAAGTAGCTCATGCTCTGTGATGGGGGCCAGTTCTGCCTCTGCTGCCACATGACTGTGTAAACAGAGCCGACTCACTTTTCAGTACTTCATTCACTTACCCCCGTAGATTGACATAATAACAACAAAACCAACTGCCAAAGAACTGCGAGATTTACTCATTTGTCCAGAGACCACTCAGAGTGGTACGTCTCACCCAGTGGTTAAGGGTGCGGGGCCTGGAGGCAGAGAGCCAGGGTTCTTATTCTCGTTCTGCTATTTTTACCAGCTGTGTGATCCTAGGCAAGTTACTTAAACTTTCTGTGCCTCTATTTTATCTGTGAAAAAAATGGGTGTAAAAACAGTACTTACTGCAGAGGTTGACAGGAAGATTAAATGACAGGTAATGTGCTTGAACACTGCAGGGCACACAGCAAGCCCTTGTTTAATATTTGGTTCTTGTTATGTTAGGTATTTCCAGCCTAGGCTGAACCAGGCCCTTGTTCTAAAACCAACCAGTTCTTCTACCTCCCATGGCCAGATTTCAGGATCTTACCTTAGGGATGCTTAGCATCCCTCCATACCTACCACTGCAGGAAGTCCTTATCACCAAAGCTGCCAGTGACCATTCTGACCATCTTGGAGAGACATAACTCTTGTCCTTTTTGAGTCATCTGCCACTTTTGATAGCACTCCTTGGATCCTTTTTCTCCCTTTGGCTCTTAAAGTCAAATCCTGTACTTAATGAACTTAAAGAAGTTAACAAGAGGTCTCTATTTGTGTTTTATCTGTCGTCCAACCCCCCTACCTTACTCCTGACTGGAGGTTTCAGCACTCAGCACATAGTAGATGCTCAATGCCTGGGGTCTTGCGCTGGACCATGAAGCACTTCTGTGTCCCTGTCCCTCTGTGCCATCTTCATATTTGAGCCATTGCTGCTCCTGGAATCTCAGCTACTATAAAGTAAAACCTTTTAAGTATGTCTCACTTATCATCCACCTTTTCTTCATTTGAAGCTTGAAATTCTTTGTGGTTAAATTCAACCTGTTTCAGGTTTCCAATTCTTTTTTAGAGGGGTAAATTTTATTTTATTCATGGGACAGAGTTAGGAATTAATCCCTCAAAATGTCAAAACCACTCAATTCACATTTATTCTGAAAACAATTCCTCTTGGGTTGTACAGGATGCATTTTAACAAGGGACTAATATTTTCTGAGGGATAGAACCTAAGAATATGCATTTTAAAACTAGCATTTCTTTCTTAAACACAGTAGAGTATGGTAACTCTTGTTTCAGTCTCAACCTGAATCCCTCTGCCATACATCTCAGTTCAGGGCCAAGGTTAGGCACATATGAGAATCAAGATTAGTTAAAATATGAGCTTACAACATTAAAAAAAACAGTGACCTTTCTTTACACACACCCACTTTCTGAAGTCAACTATACATGTTTTGTTTTTTTTTAATTACCCATTATTTCGGATTATTCACATCGTTAGGCACAATAAGACCTATGACACCTTTAGGGACTCATGAAAATGTTTTAATTTTAATTTATTTTAAAATCAGAAGGGAGAAAATAATATAACAATGAATATATAATAATTCAAAAATGATATAACAATAGTGAATATATAATAATTCAGTCTAGATAATATTTGCTTTATACCACTGCAGTTGTAGAATATAATTTCTAATTATTTTTAATGGAGGAAGGAGCCTGTAGAGGCAGAAATGTGCATGGCATCTCCAGGAACCACAAAAGCCATAATGCAGCCCTAATAATAACACCTGGTTTTGTTTAGGTTCATGTGTTCATACTAGGTATTCCTGAAAGGTTTTTATATTTTTAATTTATACATTGCCCCAGACTTAGTCTTTGGTCTTCTAGTTTTTTCTATTCATATTGGTCCCTCAGAGATCTCATCCATATCATTGCTTTTATTCACTGTCTCTATAATAATAACTTTCAAATCTCTCTCCCCTGTGTTGAATTCTACCTTCGACCTTTTAACCGCTCTTTGGGCATTTCCACTTGTGTATGTCATCACCAGCTCAAAACCAACAGACTCACAACTGAGCTCATCTTCCCCTGCTCTTTGGCTCTCTCTCTCTCTGCTTTCTTGACTGTTATTTTGTAGTCATGAAAGAGCCAACCTTTAGCTCATCTCCTCTTTCACTACCTTATCAGAAGCTCTGCTTGACCCATACGTCCCCATGCCCACTCTGTCCCTATGTGAGTCTTACTGCCCATCCCTTCAGCCTCACTTCACTTGCATCTATCTATCAAGAGTTCCTGCCACAGGCTCCTAGCCAACTTTTCTGCACCCAGCTCCTACTGCACCAGGACTCCTAACCAAGCCAGAAGTGATCAAAGCACCACTCTCATCATTTTCCTTGTCTGGTCCACAATTCTACCACTACAACCTAAACTCCTGACCCAGTTTCTAAGACCCTGCTCACGTGGGTTCCTCCATTCTGGCCGACATGTCTCCCTACGCATTAACACCCACCAAAGGTGGCAAGTAAGGACTCCCTTCTTTTGTCCATGAACAGGATCTGCTGTTTTTGTCTTTTGTTCATGTTCTTCCCTTCATTCACTCATTAATTCAGTAATTTAAGGGACTACTCTATCCCAAGCACCTTAGGTGTTTCCTCACTACCCCTTCCAACCCTGTACTGCTTTCAAGGCTCAGGTCATATAGCCCCAGTCCTCCCATGATCACTGGTCTCTTTTCTTTTGAACTCTCAGGGTACTTGTAGACAGTGTCCCAGAATTTAGCACTTGGCTATATTAATATATGTAGCATGGATTTCTTGCACATATTGGGTACACTATTTGTCTGAGTTTTGTGAAAGCAAAGATCTTTATTGACCATCTACCTTTTCTGTCCGCCATCTGCACCTGCCATCCAGCCTAAGGCTGATGATTGAAAACTGCTATTTTTCAGTGCTTACTGTACTATGATCCAGGCACTGACCATGTAGGCACTTTACACACACTTATCTCTATTAGGTTGATATTATCACCCCTTTCTTACAGATGAGGAAACTGAGGCTCAGAGAGATTGACTTGGTAAAGTTTCTGTAGTCATTAAATAGCTAAACTGGAATTTAAGTCTAGGCCAGATATAATCCCAAAACTGTGTTCTCAACCTATTTGTTAATTTAACTACTTTTTGGTTGATTTGTAAATATTTAAATCTACTCTTCTCTTCTTAGCATCAATTATGCTTATTTTCTCTCTCCCTTTATATTTTCTAAAGCCTGCTATTCTGTCCTTTCAGGTCTCTACTCTCATTTATATCAGACCCACTAAACCCTTCTAGAATCTCATCATAAGTGTCCACCAGATAGTGGTCAGTAGTTGAGATATATATTTGGTACTTTGTGGTTTTTCAAAATATCATATATACAAAGAATATATGTATTAATCATTGAGCTCATATGTGGACCTATTCAGCCAGTATCTTTCTCTCTTACAAAGTAGTAGATTTTGTAAATTAAAACTCAAGATTAAAAATACAAATTAATAAATGTACAATGGAAACAAATTGAGAACAAAAGTATTATCTCAAAGTAAACACATTATATATGAAAGTTTACAACCAGGAATTCTTCAGTTGAGTTTGCATTTAAATAATTAAAACTGTGTTTCTATATTGTTCTCTGTATACCCTAATGTGGTTCAGTTTTCTAGGCCATTCAAAAGCCTTCTATAACATTAAGAAAATAAAATAATAAATTGCTTAACTACAATATAGTAATTTTACTTTAAGAACATTTTTTTGTGTGGGGGGACTGAAAACTCAAGATGGTTGTGATGAGGCATCCTTTCAAAACAAAATTTGTGGTAGAATTATTTCACCTTTGGGTTCTATAGCATGCCTTCTCGTTACTGGAAGATGGTATTTGCTTACTAGCCCTTCAATACAATTTGCCTCCAGTGACAGAAACTGCTACCTGCCTCCCAATGTCTGTCCTCTTTTCTTTCTTGAAAACAAAACCCTAGTTATTAGCTGGGCTCATTGCAATAGTCTTCTTGGGCACAACTAGGCAGCATTTCCCACCCTCCCTTAAGGTTATACATAGCCAGTGTTGGAGTTCCGGTCATTAGTAAGTGGAAGTGGTACATGTCATTTTCAGTTCTGGCCCACAGAAACCTCCCCTGGTGATTCTTCTCCTCTTTCCCCTTTTACAGTTGGATGCAGACAAGTAAGAAGATTTTGGAAGACGAGTGTTGAAGATAGCAAAAGTGTAAGATAGAAGATACCTGGGTTCCATAATCATTGCTTGGAGGAGAACCACCTACCAATCAAGAATATTATTTTGGACTTTATGTGAGTAAGAAATAAACTTCTATCATGTTTGAATCATTAATCATTTTTCAGTTCCAAATAATAAGCTACAAGTACCTTACTAACACAGACATCAGAAGTAAAAGACCGTATTTCCTAGCTTTACGTGTTAAGTGTAGCCAGGTAACTAAATTCTGGCTAGTGAGATGTAAACCAAAGTGTTTTGTGTGACTTTGCAGGAGGCTGCTTAAAGAAAACTGATTTGGATGTGACAGGGAGCATTAATTTTGTCTTTCTTTCCTTCCCCTCTACTACCATCTAGAACTCAGACATAGTGGCAGAAATTCCATTGGCCATCTCACAACCTTGCAGATGAAAACAGACAGATAGAAGAGACTAGGTCCCTGCTGGACAGGGAGCTGCTGGACCAATCTTGGACCCATAACACCTCCACAACACTTTCATGTTAAAGAATCTCTTTTGTTTAAGCCACTTTTTAATCTGTGGTCCAGTATATGAAGTTTTCTTATTATGAAACATGATTTTGGTAACAAATCTAAAAACTCTTTGCCTAGTCTTAGCTCTCAAAAATATTTTCCTTTTTTTTTCCAAAAATTTTTGAAGATTTATGTTTTGTATTTAAGTTCATGGTCCAGTTTGAGTTAACTTTTGCATAGGGAGTGAGGTTATGACGGAAGTTTGTTTTTGTGCCTAGGGATATCTAATTGATCCATCACCGTGTGTTGCAAGGTCTATCCCTCCTTTATTGAATTGCTTTTGCACCCTTGTCAAAAATCAGTTGGGTTTGTGTGGGTCCTCTATTCTGTTTCACTGATATAGGTGTCTCTCCACTAATCGCACACTGTCTTGATTACTATAGCTATATAGTAGGCATTCATATCAAAGTTATACTTTGTCTTTTATTTTACTTTTTTAAGATTGTTTTAGTTATTCTAGGTCCTGTGTCTTTCCATACAAGTTTAAGAATAAGTTTGTTTATGTCTACAAAAGAAATCTTATTGGGATTTTGATAGAAATTATATTAACCCTGTAGATCAATTTAGGGAGAATTGACATCATTACTATTTTGAGTCTTCCAATCCATGAGCACAATATTTCTCTTAATTTATTTGGTTTCATCAGTTATTTCTAATTTTCAGCATATAAGTTCTGTACATGTTTTGTTAAACTTATATCTAAGTATTTGTTTTCTTTTGAATGACTGTAAATGGTATTTTGAATTTTGGTTTCCAAATATTTATTATTAATATATAGAAGTTTGATTTATTTTTGTGTATTCATTTGTATCCTGCAAGCTTAGGGACTTACTTATTATTTCTAGGAGCTTTATTTGAATAATCCTTTGGGTTTTCTATATAGACATTCATATGATCTCCAAATAGCCACAGTTTTGTATCTTCTTTTCTGATTTGAAAGTCTTTCACTTCTTTTCCTTCTCTTATTGCAGTAGCTGTAACTGCCAATATGTGTTGAAGAGTGGAGATAGTAGACATCCTTAACTTGTTAGCAAAACTTGGAGGGAAAAGCATTCAGTCTTTTAGAATCAAGTATGTTAACTGTAGGGATTTTTTGTTTTGTTTTGTTTTTGTATTTTGTTTTTGTTTCTGGTTTTTCTTTGTGGATGCTCTATCAAGTTGAAGTAGTTCCCTCTTTTCTTAATTTGCTAAGAGGTTTGTTTGTTTGTTTGTTTGTTTTATCACAAATAGGGGTTAGATTTTTGTCAAATGCTTTTGCTGCAATTGATATGATTATATAATTTTTCTTCTTTAGCCTGTTGATATGATGAATTACATTGATTGATCTTCTAGTGTTGAACAAGCTTTACATATCTGGAATAAATCCCATTTGGTTATGGTATATAATTCTTTTTATACATTGTTGGTTTCAGTTTGTTGTGGATTTTTGTGCATAAGTTCATGAGAGATAATACATCTGTAGTTTTCTTTTTCTTATTTAATACTGTCTTTGTCTTATTTTGATATCAGGGTAATATTGGGATCATAAAATGATTTTGGATGTGTTCCCTCCTCTTCTATTTTCTGGAAGAGATTGTGTAAATCTAGTTTTATTCCTCTAAATGTTTGGTTTAATTCTCTAGTGAAAGCATATGGGCCTGGATATTTCTTTTTCTAATTACAAATTCAGTTTCTTTAATGGTTATAAAACTATTCAGGGTGTTTATTTTATCTCTGTTGAATTTTAGTAGTTTGTGGATTTCGGTTCATTTCTTCTAAGTTGTCAAATTTAAAATATTTTTGCTTATACAGGGTCTGTAAGTCATATCCCCTGTTTTGTTTCTGATATCATGTCTTTGATTTTATTTTTGTCAATCTCATTAGAGGTTTATCGATTTTATTAAATTTTCCAAAGAACTAGCTTTTTATAGCATTGATTTTTTTCTACTATTTTCTTGATATCAATTTCATTGGTTTCTGCTCTTAATTTTAACTGCTCTTAAACTTGCCTTGAATTTATTTTAATCTTCTTTTTCTAGTTTCTTGAGCTAGGAACTTAGATATTTTAATGAGACTTTTCTCTTTTTAATGCAAATGTTTAATGCTATTAATTTGCCCTTCAGCACTGCTTTAGCTGCCTTCTGCATATTTTAATATGTAGTATTTTGTTTTCATTCAGTTCTATGTATTTAAATTTTTCTTTGACTTTAATAAAAGTTGGTTTTTGAATTTGTAGTGTTTATGGATTTAAAAAAAATAATCTTATTATAGTGAGGGGAAGTGGAAGAATTAAATTTAGTCATTATCTAGCAAATCAAATATATGTCACAGTGAATACTAAAATTTTTATATAATAAAATAAGAACTGAATATAGATTATTAGTGTCTTCTTGGAAAATGGTAATATCTATTCCATGAAAGAGTTCCTTTCATAATTTTTTCTTTGCATTTATTATAAATAGTGATTGCTTTCTTTTCTTCTTAAATCTAAATCATTATTTGCTCTCTGTTCAAAATAACTCAGTCAAATAGCTTTTCCTGTTGAAGCTATGATGTGAAAATAGAAAAAAAAATTTATTAGTAATAAATTTTTGTTTAATTTTGCTTAATCTATATCTGTTTGTTACCTTTATTCTTTTTTATGATAAGTGAACTTTTATTAGTATATCCAAATATTTTAAATTACATTTTACATACAATATAATAAGGGCTTCAGGTGTACAGCACAGTGATGAGTCATTTATATAACTTACTAAATCCTTATTCCGATACATCTGGTTCCCTTCTAACACCCACCATACATAGTTATTAGAGTGTTGTTGACTATATGCCCTGTGCTGCATTTTATGTCCCTGTGACTGTTCAGTGACTATGATTTGTATTTCTTCATTTCTTCCTCTTTTCTTCCCACTCCTCCAGCTGTCCTCCCATCACCCCAACAAATCTAGTATCCATCTGACAAGTATGTTTATTATTTTTCCTATTTCATGCACTTGATTAAATGACAAACCCAAAGACTTGGGAACCAGTCTTTTCACTTCTCAGGGCTGTGATTCCTTTCTCAGATGTCAGAGTTTGGGTTAATATCCCAAGGTCTCAGCTAAATCTGTTTTTTAATTTGACTGTGATTCTATCAGCAGGGATACACACACACACACACACACATATATATATATATGTTCCTAAAATATGAGAATATCTTTGGTGACTCTCTTGATATATAATAAATTATTTTGTGTAAGTTTTCCAGAGTGGACTTTGTATAATAGCGAAGATAAAGTTAAGAAAAGTAAAATAAAGGGAGCAAGTTGGACACAAGAAGGTATAATGAGGAGCACTTAAGAAAGTATATCCATTATAATAAATTAAAAATCAACTTAACTAAAAAGGAGAGGTAGAGTATATTTATGATTAATGTGAATATATTCCATGCTCATTGGAAAGTAAATTTTTAGAAAAAGGAGAAGCAAAAGGTGCCATAATGCAATTAGAAATCCTAGCTGTCTTTTAAATGTAAACAACAAACTTAATTTTTTCTATGTAAAAAAAGAGTTGAAATACCTCTTAACTTCAAATTATAATTGCATATAACCAAACACCATATTCAAAACTGATTTGAGTATTTTTGAATCAACAACTTCTTGTGCAGCTAAAATGTCCCTTGACATTCCTGAAATCTGCTAGAATGCTGGAAAGAAATACAGAGCCAGGAAATGACCTAAAAGTCAGGATTTTTCAATTAAGTGGAATCAACATTTCTTGTATATTTTTATTTGCTTTTTTAAGACAATTGGCCTTTGATTTTAGTGTGTATTCTTGCCTGGAAATCGACTCCCGACAGAGAAAGTCCTAGTTTCATGCAGCAGGTCCATCAGAGTGCCTTTAAACCATAGGTCACAAGCCCCTAGTGTGGACAAGGCTACAGGGACTGTGGATAATGGAGGATTCTTTGTGGTGAGTGCTAGATGCAGGGGAAAACATGATAAGCAGGATGAGTTCCAAATTCTAAGGATAACACATACTTATGAGTAAACAGGAAATGAGGCAATCAGGCTAAAAAACAAAAGCAAGAATCAAAAAAGTGTCACTTCTCTCCAAAACTTCATTTATATCTTAATCCTTACATGTTTTAAGAAGAATTTTAAAAATATTTTAAGAAATATGTAGCAAGAGCTGTAAAAGTATTTATGTCCTTTGCCCTAATAGTTCTCCTGCTTAGAATTACTATACATTTATCTTAAATTCTAGATATTTATCCTAAAAAATAATCAGAAGTGTGTACAATGACTTATGAAGAATCTTTTAATTAAGCATTATTTGTAATATAGGAACAGTTGTAAATAAACTCAATGTAGAAACATGGAAAAATAGTTAAATCGATCATAGCCCATCTGTGTAGATGTTTAAAAATCATGTTTTCAAGGATAGTTGTTGATAAAGGAAAAGACTCAGTCTGTAGCATTCAGTGAAAAATGCAATATACAATCATATATTCCCTATAAGTTTAAATATGTAAGTATGTGTGTATATACAGAAAAAAAATTGGGAAGAATTAAACCCAAAGGTTAACTCAACATCTCTAAATGGCAGGATGATGAGATTACAGGTGATTTTTTTCAGGTGATTTATATTTTTTATTTTTAATGATTTTTCTACAACGAGCCTGCAGAAGTATTAATTTTAAGATTATTATATTCATGTGCATTTCTTTAAAATGACAGACTCCCCCACCCACTCAGAAACATGGACACTGTGTTTTGGCTTGAGTAGTAGTAAGGTGGAGAATTATGATTAAACTATATTTTCATGTATTAATTACTCAATAAATGAACGGATATTTACAGAGCACACACTAATTCAATCAATGTTTACTGAGCATTTTTTGTGTGCTAAACACTGAATTCATATTCGAAGAGCCAAAGGACCTTAGTGAACAGGAATGTTGGGTCCAGATGGTGAAGGTGAGAAGCTCCTGTTAGGGACTTGAGATGGTCACATGTTTCTGAGAATGAGACATTCCGAAAGGTTGGGCAAACCTGACCAAGCTTACTTCCCAGGAGTCACCCTTGGCCCAGGTGTCTAAGACCCAGGCCCGCCACTCAGGCAGGTCTCACTAAAGCATGGAGGCAAAAAGCCTTTGCAGGTTCCTGCCGTGACACGTGTCCTCTGCCGTTTGGTCTCAGAAGGCAGTTCTGGCAGTTTAAGAGGCGTGGTTTTTTACACAGTCATTCAGCTTAGCACTGCTCAGCATTCTGCTGAGTGCTGACAGCCTGATATCTTGACCAATGGCTCCTGTATTTCTCCATATATTAGGTTGAAAGGCTGGTAATTTCCCAAGTCAGTTCCCCTCTCCTTTCCCTTCAGCTCCCTCTTTCTCTCCAACTTACATGTTTCTATTTTCCAATTGCTTTGTCTTTATAGTTTGTATGTACCTCTAAGTAGGAGAAAGCAGGGGTTCTGGGTTCCTTGGCCCAATCCTGTACTGTGGATCCCCAGGGCTTGCTCTGTCCTGGGAGCTGGGGCAGCCTTTCGTCCCCAGGATTAAGCCACATGTGACTGTGGTGACTATGTTGAGAGCACATTTTGAGGCCACATGTGGTTTGTTTGCAGGGAGCCCCGCTACTGTAAAGGGTGGGTCTGACTGTCACCATTTTCTTAGGGTGGCTGAGAGCCTCTTGGTGAACAGTGAAGCATCTCAGCAGGCGAGTTTCTACTACAGAAGTTGCCGGGGATGTGCCCTCTTCCCACGCCACCACTGCCTTCCAGGCCCCTGACATGTGGGTTTCATGTGAGCCACTCGAAGTGGCCATGTGCCAGTTACTAAATGGCACTAGCGTGCTTGGCATTTTCATTCTGCATAGAACCGGGTCTTCACACATTCTAGGTCTTTACATTCACAGTGGCTATTTCTCTCAACCCTCCCTTCCCCTTGGGAAAATAAGACTCGCTTACAGGAATAAACAGTTAAGCCTCACTGGGAGATAGCATAGCACAGTGGCTAATGAGCAATCTCATTTCAAATCCCATCTCTCTTGTTTGTAAGCTGCTTGTCTGTCAGGAGATTTACTTACATTTCTCAAGCCTCAGTTTCCTCACGGGTGTGTGGTCAAGTGATAAAGTGTCCCTTAACCTGGTGCCAGGCTGATAGGAAACCCTTGGTTCAGGATAGTATCATAAATAGTTCTATAGGTGAGCTGTGTGTGTATGCGCGTGAAGGTGTGTGTGCGCATGCCCGTGAGTGTGTGTATTGTGTGTGGGAAGAAAGAAGCACGCAATTGATCAGGCTTGTTTTCAGGGGTCCTTTTGCCGAACTTCCTTTCCTTAGGAAAATCTGAATGTGTCATCATTTCTTATATGCCATATGGGGAGGTTACCTAGACTTTTCTGTCAGCTTTTCACCACTTGAAAGAAAAAATTTGATGACAATGAGCAGTTATAGAGGTGTCTTTATGAGCTGAGCTAAACGGAGAAATAAGTAGGACAGTGAAATTTTGTTTGTTCAGAAACCTTCTTTTTCCCTTCCCCGTGCCCTGACAATGTAATGCTCATTCCAACATGTACTTTCCTTACAATCCCCACCATATGTTTGTTTGTTTGTTTCTTTCTTTCTTTCTTTTTTTTAATTTCTTCTCTTTGGGTAGCGGGAAAACTCTGAGATGACTCTTAAAGAATCTGAGCTTAGTAGTGATCACATCTATATAATAATTGCACATGGTAGCACAACCACCATAATGTCCCATCTCTTTTTGGCAAGTAGCCATTCTGAAGAATGAGTTCTAGGCAACTGAGTCCTTGTCCTTCCAAGCACCAAAAAAAGAAACAAGGAAGGAAGGGAGGGAGAAAGGGAGCAAAGACATTTGGGGTGGAAAACTTTTAAAATGTAATTTAACCTCTTCTGCTTTCTGAAAGAGTCTGGGAAACTTTATTTAACACCCTTTTTTCCTTTTCTTAGTCTTGAAGTCATCATAATGAAAACCTATTCCAATACTAATTGTATAAAAAAAATTATGTGCTTACCCAGTTGAGATAGATATTTGCTAGCACACTAAGAGGACCCAAATTACGGTGACTTTTAAAATTCTCATGTCTGGTTTTTACCCTTTTCTATTTCCCTATTCTTTGAGCTGTCAGCAGTTCCTTCCTGTTGACATGTACATCTATAGTAAGCTTCCAGTTTTCTATTTTTAAAGTGCTAAGGGCATGAAAGGGAGAAAATCACACTGGTTCAGGCTATGTGTACAATAAACATAAAGACTATTTCTCCTATGAGAAAAATATATGAGTAAGGAAGTATTTCTCAGGTTTAGTTTTAATTTTTTTTATATTCCTTGTTTCTAGGCTATTTTCTGAATAAGTGAAGTTATGCAGTGGTCAGTTCTATGTAAATAAAAAAATATAAAGTATTACCAACTGTGTCCGTTGTACAAGGTTGATTATCAGTTATTCAAATGCTACATTCAGATAATATATTTCTTCAGTGCCCTGAAGTCTTGAAAATGTTAATAGCTCTGTGGATTGAACTGACATGGAAGAAAAATATTTCAAGTCTCCTTCAGTGATTTTTATGCTCATGAAATGTTCGTGGTGTATCAAAGGTGGTGTTTGATCACAGAGAAATAATAGCCTCAGAAATCTATCTCAGGTGCTCTGTTCCCCTGGAGACACTTTTCTCTTTTCCCAGTTGGTTTATAAGATGCATTTTCTATGACTGGCCATTTCTGCTTAAGATTCTATTGGTCAAAAATGCAATCTAGGCAGTTGCCAGTCTTTCAGGATTTCCTGGCAGGAACCGTAATGACTATTAAAAGTCAGTGGGTTGAGAGCAGTTAGTCACCAAACAGTGTCACATTCAGTGGTGCGATGAACCTGATTTACGACTTTGTACTGATGCCTCCAGGTCTCTCTGACAAGCCATGGGACCCAGAACAGATTGCGACTGGGCTGGCCTTCCAGAAAGATCCACACACTGGTCCCTGGACCCTGGGAGGCCTCCACTACCCTGACACTGTTTATATTGGCTGGCACACACAGAACAGTCACGTGGTACACTTTGCAGTCAGCAAGTTTTCTTGTGTTAACATTTTACTGATAGAAATGAAGTAGTGTTTACCCTGGTTCTGTGGCAAGTCATGCACCAGGGTAGGGGGGTCCCATACTATGACATTTCCAGCATATGTGCAGGACCCCCTACTTTATGTTTCTCATTGCAATGCACATTAGGGGGAAAGCCAGCAATTGTCAAATTTTGGGGAAATGTTGAAATACATATCAGAAATGGTTCATAGTCACTGTTGTCAAGGTGTGTGGGAGGTCACCACTGTCATCACCAGCACGGTGACTGACTATAGTCACTCGTCCCACCATAAACCCATACTTAATACACAGGGAAAAACTGATGCTATGAACAGATATTTCCTCCCTGTGACGAGAATGTTCTATAGTTAGAATTTTATGTATGTGTTAGAATTTAAAGGATTTCATAAACTAGGTTTCATCATACTTTCCACCTCTTTTATGTATTGTCATACTGTGTAAAAGGCACTGTTCTCTATGGTTTTAAACGCTGATTCATTGAATCCTCATAACAACTTGGTGAGATACAGATTAAACTCCTGTAATCTGAGACACGAAGAGATGAAGTAATTTGTCCAAGGCCATATTGCTAGTTAGCGATGGAGCGAACGGGTTGAACGCAAGCCCAGCCCAGGACAACCCGCCATGTTATGTTGTGTCCCTATGTGAACGTGACTATTGGTGGGTGATACTGTTTCTTTTTTTTTTTTTTTTTCCAGACAAACTGAACCAAAGTTGATTTTTAGCTTGCTAGGGCCAACATAACAAAATACCACAGGTGGGCTGCTTAAACAACAGAAATTTACTTTCTTACAGTTTTAGAGGCTGGAAGTCCAAGATCAAGGTGTCAGCAAGGTTTCCTTGTGAAGCTCCAGATGGCCATCTTCTCGCTCTGTCTTCACACGGTCTTCTCTTTGTATGGGTCTGTGTCCTAATCTCCTCTTCTAATAATGACCCCAGTCATAGTGGATTACACCCCACCCTAATAGTCCTCATTTTAACTTAATTACCTCATTTAAGACTCTGATTCCAAATGCAGTCACATACTGAGGTACTGGAGGTTAGGACTTCAATATACAAATTTTGGGAGATACATCTACTAAATGGTCATAATACTAGCCATTATACAAAATGACAAAATGAGCTCCATGTTCTTTAAGAGACAATATTCTAAATGTACATTTATTTGAATGACAAAGTTGAGACAGCTCTTGTTTTTTTCTATATGGTTGGTTTGACAAGGCTCTCCAGTTTGAAGTGGTTACTATGACAATAGTGCTGAAATCACCATTTTACCTTGACTTCTTCCCTTTCTCTTCTTATACCAAGTGTGAAAGTGTGGGAAACTATTCATCTGCCTATCTATCTATCAATCTATCATCTATCTACAAAAATAGCATGAAGCTCTACCAATCAACATTTTTTGAAATTAATTTGAATAATATATTTATTTAATTCAATGCATCTAAAATATTATTTGAGCATACAGTGAATATAAACAATTATTCATGACACCTATTCCATTCTTTTGTTGGTACTAAGTCTTTGAAATCCTGTGTGGCTTTAACACTTGGAGCACATCTCAATGTGGACCAGCCACATTTCACATGGCATCTTAGCTCCAGAGAGTAATGGAAAGGACAATGCCAACCTGATCTTGATATCATGCTCAGAGCCTAACTGCTTAGAGCTCTGGGATGATGGATAATTCCCCATAGCTTTTAGGATGAAGTCAAATTTGGGGGTTAATTTTACTATGTATGCTTGAAAAGTTATACATGCACACTTGTTACAAGCAAATTTTAACCTTTTCTAAAAAAAATGCTTCATGGAGCTCTATTTTCTAACCATTCTCAGTCGATACATATTTAGGTGGATTCCAGCTTTTTTGCTTTCCAAACATGCTGTAACACACATCCTTATCCTATATGTCAAAACATAATTTTGCCCATATAATTGTAGGCTAAATTCTAGCAGTGGATTCCTGGATCAAAGGTTATATGCATTTAAAATTATGATTGATATTGCTAAATTGCTCTTAGAAGAATCTCAGTATTGGTAAAATGACCACCAATTGACAATCCCCATAATAATATTTGCAAATGCCTGTTTCTCCATGTATCTTCACAGACATTAATTATTATAAAACTTTATCATCTTTACCAATTAGGTGAAAAGTTGTATCCTGTTTTCACTTGGATACGCATCTTTAATTTCAAGTGAAAGTGCTTACCAGACGTTTGTATTACTTTTCTTATAAACTGCCCATTCATATTCTTTGCCCAGTTTTATTGGGTTATTTTTGCTTTTTCTTTATTGATCTGTATTAGCTCCTTGTAACTTAAGGAAATGATCCCTGAGTTTCTCACGTATGTTGCAAATATTTTCCATTTTGTCACTTTTAAAAGGTACTTTTGTACAACAAAACTATATATGCTTTTGTGGTATGAAACTTTAAATCTATGGTTTCTATGCTAGAAAAGATTTCTCCATATGAGATAAATCAATAAATGCTTCTAGGATTTTAAAATCTCATGGTTTCAAATTTTATTTTTAAGGGTTTTATCAACATGGAATTTATTGGGAGTAAAGAGTAAGGTAAGAATTGGGTTAAGTTTCTTTTTTCACATGGCTAGCCAGTGGTTCCAACACCATTTGTTGAATACTTCCTCTTTTCACCACTTTCAAGCAACTCTTACTACCTTACCCTGACCTACGCATTGAGTATCTAATGCTGACCACTCTGGGCAGATGATGACAGTGACATAGAATTAGAGTAGAAGCTACTGTTCAGCTTCAGAAAAGGAGAGAAGATTGAGAAAACCCGTTATACCACTTCTCCCTATATACAGTGGTTCTCAACCTTCCTAATGCCGCAACCCTTTAATACAGTTCCTCATGTTGTGGAGACCCCCAACCATTAAATTATTTTTGTTACTACTTCATAACAGTAATTTTGCTACTGTTACGAATCGTAATGTAAATATCTGATATGCAGGGTGTATTTTCATTGTTAAAATTGAACATAATTAAAGCATAGTGATTAATCACAAAAACACAGTAATTATATATTGTGCAATATTTATTTCTAATTAAAAATAAATGAAATTTTGTCTTGAAGCATGGTGTAGCATGGGTAACAGTCTTAATACAACAACAGTAAGCTACATTGCTTCATTTGCGACAGTGTGCATAAGAAACCAACGCCAGTGCGAAGGTTAAGATTGCTTCTTTCTCACCGGATCAGAAATTCTCGGGGCAGTCTTTGCAAGAGCACAACGAAGATCAACTTCCACAAGAAGTCTACTTCTGTACTTAGATTTGATAACCAACAAGCTGGAAAACCCTGTTTCACAAAGATATGTTGTTGGAAATGGAAGAAGAAGGTTCAACACAGTCTCAGACAAACAGGATATGACTGCAAACACTTGATCCAGAATTTTATAACTGGCAAAAGGAAAAGTAATAACCAAGGACCATGTAAGTTACATGTAATAATTTTTTTATTTTAGTTTTTATTCCTATCCCCTCTCCACCTCCCATCTATCAACCATCAGCTTGTTTTCTCTATCTATGAGACTTTTTGTTTTATTTAGTTTATTCATTTATTTTGTGGTTTTAGATTCTACATGTGAGATCATATGATATTTTTCTCTGTCTGACTTATTTCACTTAGCATAATAACTGTCTAGGTCCATCCATGTTGTCACAAACAGCAAGATTTTATTCTTTTTATGTTGAATAATATTCCATTGTATATGGGTACTATGTCTTCTTTATTTATTCATCCATTGATGAACACCTAAGTTGCCTCCATAGCTTAGCTATTAAAGTTTTCTTTGGATAAATACCCAGAAGTGGAATTGCTAGATCAAATGGCAGGCCCATTTTTAATTTTTTGAAAAAACTTCACAATTTTTCCATAGTGGCTGCACCAATTTACATTCCCACCAACAGTGCACAAGGGTTCCCTTTCCTCCACATCCTCACCAACACTTGTTGGTTGATTTATTGATAATAGCCATTCTGATATGTGTGAGGTGATATTGCCTTGTGGTTTTAATTTGCATTTCTCTGATAATTAGTAACGTTGAGCATCTTTTCATATCTCTGTGGGCCATCTATACGTCCTCTTTGGAGAAATCTCTATTCAGATCCTCTGTCTATTTTTTTAAATTGAATTGTTTGGGTTTTTTGGTGTTAAATTGTGTGCATTCTTTATATATTTTGGATATTAACCTCTTATCAGATATATCATTTGCTGCAAATATCTTCTTGCATTCAGTAGATTTTCACTTTGTTGATGGTTTCCTTTGCTGTGCAAAAACTTTTTAGTTTGATGTAGTCCTGTTAGTTTATTTTTTGTTTCTCTTGCCCCAAAAGACATAACCAAAAAGATATTGCTAAGAGTGATGTCAAAGAGTTTACTGCCTATGCTTACTTTTGGGAGTTTTATGGTTTTAGGTCGAACATTTAAGTCTTCTATCCATTTTGGGTATTTTTTTTATATGTTATAAGAAAGTGGTCCAGTTTCATTTTTTTGAATGTATCTGTCCAGTTTTCCCATTTATTGAAGAGATTGTCTTTACTGCATTGTATAGTCTTGCCTCCTTTGCCATTGATTAATTGACCATATAAGCAAGGATTTATTTCTGGCTCTGTTCCATTGATCTGTATACTGTTTTTATGCCAGCACCATGCTGTTTTGATTATTGTAGCCTTGTAGTATCGTTGGGCAATTCCTAGCCACACAATCCTTTTGTGGACCAGTGTGCTAGGGACAGCCACCCTGCAAGTCACTTTTGCAATGTCCTTTTGTACACTACTCAGGAAAAGCTACCAACAAGTGAAATGGAATTGATATAATTCACCTGTCTTTGTGAAAGTAAACAACTAGGACTTCATTGGCATGGCTCTAATCTTGAGGAAATTACAAGGCTTAGCGCTGTCATTAATCCATGAGGTTTGGTGGGATAAGGTGGGGATCCTCTGTGAGATTGTCACTCTTGGCCTCTAATAATATGAGAGATGCTAGGATTGAGTTGCAGATATCTTTCCAATGGCTTCATTTAGGCTGCTTGGGAAAAGTCATGTTGGTGCTGGGATTCAGCCCTCACCTAGATGGAGGCAGCTATTAGAGTCACTAGCATGCACATTTGCACTCGTGACCCAAAGGTCAGGATCCAAGCCAGGGGAGGTATGGGTGTCTCGTTTCCATGCTTGAAATGTCCAAGGATTGTGCCAGCCCCCAGTTCTTATCTGAGACAGAGAGGCCCTCCCACTGAGGATGAGGCAGCCTTCCCCACGCATTGCTAGTAGATGCAGACCCTGTGGCAACTCGGAAGTCCCATGGAGGGAGCAGGAGCCCTGAAGCCTCTCACCCTGCAGCTCAGGTCCCACTCCTTTCCATGTGGAGGCTGTGCCCACAGAGACCACCCCCACCCCCAGCACTCCAAGTGGGTCAAGGACACAGACTTCTACCTGAGGCTCGTGGCTCAGCCCCCAGCAGGGTCCTGGGAGAGGGGAGAGCAGCAAATAAAATCTTACCCCATCTCCCACCCCATGAGGCTGTGTAATGGCCACTAGTTTCACAGGAACAGAAGCACGGGCATCTCAATTTAGAAACAATTTAAGATACTATGGTAATGAAGGGTCTGCATGTAGATCCAGGACTTAACAAAAATCAGATGGTTGAAAACAAGAATTTCTAGTAAATAAAAATATGATCCCACGATGCAAAACCCAACAGTTGCAGGGTTGTTTTTTTCAGGTTAAGGATATTTCTTGACATCCGACGCCTTGTTCCTGACTTTTTTATTCATTTAAAAATCACTGCCATTTGCTGAAGAAGGTTGAATGACTCCCACCTTTTTGTTAAAAAAAAAAAAAGGCAGCTCTGAAATGAATGCCTTCATTGCATCAAATCACTGAAGAGCTAATATAGCAAGACCAGCCAGGCCCCCAGCACCAGCTCCAGTTCCACTCTGAAGCCAAATGTCACCCTTATTTTTTTAATAATGCTAAAGCTCTGGTAGGGGCATCACCTTTGAGGTAACACAGTAGCCACCAGCCCTGAGGGCACTAAAGCAGGAAGAGCATGCTAGGGTCACAGGCTCGGAGGAGGAGTCTGGTCACTAGAAGCTCTTCCCCCTGTCACCCTCCCATACCCCCCCCCCCCATGTCACCTTCCCACCTGTCACCTGTGCTGCTGAGGCCCACAAAACATGCTACCACAAACAATTCAACTGTCATTACAGGAGCAATGAAAATGATTTTGCAAAAAGAGAACTCTAACTGGTTGGGCCTTGAAAAGTTTAAGTGTCCCCTTCTCCTCCCCAGGCGGCCATTAGGTCCTGGGGCTGGCGCCTGTGGGAAGAGGGCCCCGGGGCAGCAAGGAGCCACCAGGTCCCGAAGGTACCATGTTGAGTTTCTCAATCTAACTCTGTTTAGCTTGGGGAGAATATTTTTTCGGTCTTGAAAAGAACCCATTGTGGTTTCTCTCCTGCCACCCTCTATAATCGCCGCTTGCAGGAGTTTCACCATTTTCCCATAAAACCCTCAAATGAGGATGTTGGGCAGACATTCTTTGTTCCTTTTCTTCCATCTCTGTCGGTACCCCCAATACAAGCTGCTGTGCTCCAGGCGGTCCAGATTGCCCACTGCCCCCCACGTCCTTACTCCCTCTGGGCTCCGGCCAGGCCTGCCCTGCCCCCTCTCCGGCAGTCACACCACCTCAACCACAAGCCAGCTCAGCACTCTGCTGGCTAAGTAACAGCATGGCAGAGTTGGGGGTAACCAGGGTCCTGCGGCACACACCATGCCACAACCCCCCCAGTGGTGGGGGCGTGGAGGGGGTGCTCACCACTTCCTCCCTGCAGTCACCTTGCATTGTCTGTAATTGCTCCTGCGTGCTTCACTTCTCCCTGCAGCACTCCCAGCTCAGCAGTTCACTCATCAATGGGTGGTGGCTGAGCTCCTACCATTAGTCCGCTGCATTGTACCGCAGTATTCTGCACTGCGCAGAAGTGTCCCAAAGCCATTTCATGCACATGGGCACACAGGTGTCTTCTCCTCAACCAACACTCTGTGAGGGATTCCTCCGGTCTCCAGTTCTTTTCTGTTGCTGGTCTTCCCCCAACAGGTTACTCACACCTTGGCACTGTGGGTGGACCAGTTCCTGTCTCTCCTGGCCCTGTAGCAGGGCAGGGGCAGGGGTGAGTAACGCCTTTGTCAGAGCTCCTGGCTTCTCTGAAATTGTTCTGTTGCTGACTCACCATGTGAGTGAGAACAAGTCACTTCCCTTTCTCAGCCCCAACTTCTCCAGCTTGAAAGAACGCGGCTAGAATGAACACGATGTCCCCGTACATAGGGTGACTGTCTAATAATTCATTGGCCAGCTGTCGCTTTTGAGAGCAAAACGGGTGTTTGTGATTGTGTTGGGACAGGCTTAAACAGGTTCTTCCTGGCAAGTTCTAGGTCCCATGTATCAATGGGGAGAGGAGCAGGCATTCCTTAGCACCTCCCCTTCCAGCTCATGGAGATAAAATAACAGCAGCTTGCTATTAGCTTGGCTCTAGCGAAAGGGTGAGAAATTCAGATTGTTTTTGCATGCACAGAGCATCTGACAAGTGGTGGGTGAAGCTGGGCAAAGCTGTCTCAGTGACAGAAGACTCCTGCCTGCTCCTAAGTCCCAGCCTCCAACATGAAGCCATGCCCACCCCTCGGACATTCAAACTGCCCTGATATCAAGCATCGTCTGTTGAGGCTGTAGGTAATAGCTGGCCAAGTCCAGTAAGCAGGGCCTGCAGGAAGGGCAACAGAACTCACTGTGGCGGTGGGGCTTAGTGTCTCCTAAGAATGCACTTGGTGGGACTGTTTGTGTGTAACATCTACATCGGGGCCCGTGGCTCCCAGAATTCCTTCTCCTGGGAACCAGTGTGCAGCATGTGATCATGAACAGGAATCAGCAGAAACAGAGCCATCCATGCTTGGCTTGGAAACTAGATACCCCATGTGGGGCAGAAATGCGCCCGTGGGAATGGTTGCTTCATCCTCTAGCTCCTCAGGCTTCCTGCCTCCTTGTCAGGCCAGGCCAAGCAGGGATCCTGGGTGAGGCCAGGCTGGCCAGCGATGCCAGCTCAGTTAGCCCAGTGTGGGGCAGGGCCCAGCAGACCTGCAGGACTCAGCGCCTGCCGGGGAGGCAGGCTTCTGCAACTCCCACTTCCTGGTGGGGAGCGCAGGTTTCCCAAGGCCGTTGGACCCAAGACTCACGTTGCCTTCAGCCTAGGTTGCATCTACACGTAGTTAGATTCTGTGGGTTCTGGGGGGCAGCTGGGCCCGGCTACAGGCCTTGCCTGGAAGTGATGAGAGTTTGGCTACAACTGCGTCTGCAGCTGACAGTGTCAAGGGCAGGCTCAGCCCCTCAGTGCAGAGCTGGGACTTGTGGCTATGCCTTCAGGCAGCCCTACTGACCTCTTGAAGGGTTTGTTCCATTATTAGAGGGAGGGGGAGGGGAGAAGCAGCACGGAGGATGGCTGTCTGGGTCTATTTATTTTCTTTTAAATGTAAACTGAATGAGAAATGTCCACAAGGCACCCAAGGCATTTTGATTGTCAGCCCGTTGGGGAGGCAATCCGTCTAATCTCTGTTCTGCCCTGCACACTGTTGGCACTTGATGAGTGGGTGACAACAACTCCGTCATGTACAGGAGTGTCTGGGTGGCATCCTGACATTCATCAGGGCTTCTCATCAGAAATGGACAGGCTGTAACAATTGGGAAAGAGACTGGGTAGATTAACTCTAAGTTGAAAGCATTTTTCCTTTGTCCGGAGCCCAGTACCACTGGGGGAATGTGGAGAGGACAGCGAGCTGAGGCGGTGCCTAGAGGGTTATCCCCAGATTAGATGTTGCAAATGAAGCCCCGGGAGGCCCCCTGGTTCTGCTCTTACCAGGTTTAAAAGCACAAGATAACTGTTCGCAGGCACACAAATGCCCTGTCCTCGCTCAGGGAGTATGATTCGCTAGCTGGTCCTTCCTTTGATTTCCTGTCAACTCAGCCCCAAATGCAGAAGCTCAGGGGACAAGCTCCTCCCAGGGATGACAAACAGCTTGGACATTTCCAGAAGGTAAAAGTTGTGGTTGGGGGTGAGAGAGGCCAGTATGTGTGTGGTGGTGGGGCATCCAGAGGAGGCCTACCCTCACCACTGTCCAGTTAAAACCTCTGAGGCTGTCCTGACAGATGGGAAGGCTGGCGCGTGGGCTGACACCTGGGCTGGAGCTGCAGAGCAGGAGCTTCCCAGGTGAGTTAGCGTGAGTCACCGCCCGGCCTCCTTCTGTAATAGTTCCGAAAGGCCAGGTCCTAGTTGTGTAACACCTGAGGCCGGCTGCTGGGGGACCAGAGCCCGCCCTGATCTGCATGCAGTGGGGATGAGTGCAGGCCCAGGTTCCAGAACCCAGCGCCCTGGAGCTGCCCAGAGACCCCCCCAGAGGTCTTGTCCCTGTATTCAGCCACTGCCCCCTGGTCTTCTGAGCCAGCCAAGCGTGGCTTCCCTCAGGTCACTCGAGGAAAGCCTGTGCTTGTCCTTGGCCACGCCTTCCACACAGCACCCTGTCTTCAAAGTGGCGAGTGCCACTGCTGACGTTACACTTAGGGAGAGAGTGTGAGTCAGGTTATCACCCTGTGCTCCTGAGGATGGAGGCAGTCTTCTCCCATGCCAGGGGCTCCGCATTCTTCAGGCTCAAGCCGGAGTCTCTGGAACCAAACTAGGATGTGGGGAAGTCACCCTGGGATGCCTATGTTTCTTATTAGTAAACCCAAAGAACACACAAGATAAAATGGACACCCTCACATCTGGATTACTTAATGAATGTATTCATTCAGTGAGGAATTTTCCATTTCTTTCCAAATGAGTCAAAGGTACAGCCTGGCTGGCTTTGATTAATGAAAGACAGATTGGGATAAAAAATCTGTAAGGTCTCGAATGCCAGGCTACTGCTTTGGATGGAGAACCATTAGAAGTTTATAATTAAAAGGAAAACAAGCATGGTTTCTCTCTCCTGTGCTTTCCCGTGGGTAACAGGAGTTTGCCTACCTACTCGGCAGACCCTGCAGTGGTGGGCGGTTCTGAGACTCAGGTTGGCAGGGTCCTTTGTCCACAGGGCCTGTTCTGGTCCCTTGTGGGCTGTGGCAGGGCCTCACTGGCCATCCACCCAGTGTCCTGTAGCAGGAAGTAAGTGAGTAGAGACCCGACAGCCAGGGGTGGCCCTTGGGGTCCAGGGCTGTGTGAGAAATGGATGCACAGCTCAGTCACCAAAGCAGGCCCACCCAGCCTGGCCATCACCTCTATACCAGCCAGTGGCCACAAGCAGTCACTCAGTAGCTCTCACCAAGCGGTCCCCATATACAAGTTGCATTAGGGAAGTGAGACACGCGCACACGAGCAGCCCCAGGAGCAGCAAAGGATTGCTGCAGGCACCGAGTGAGTGCCGTGGTGGGCAGGCTCAGGGCGGGGCCGGGCTCCAAAGGAAAACGGTTGTCTTAGGAAACCAGAAGACAGAGAGTGCTCACGCCATGGTGAGAAAAGGAGCACATAAACCTCCCCTCTTGGGCGATGGGAATGGTCAGTGTATGGCACTAGAGGCTTTTGGGGGGCAGTGGGAAATAAAGTGGCAAAGGCAGGTTCAAGTCAGCCTTTGACTGTTCTAGAAAGTCAGCCAAAGGGTTTGTACTGTACTCAGAAGGTTTTGGGAAGGGAGTCAGATTCAAGTAGACAGTGTTTATTGAGAACTTTCCAGGTGCCGGGGACTCTGCTAGGTCCTAGAGTTTCAACCATGATGAAGATGTGGTCTTAGAGTTTCTAGCTGGGGGGAACGGAAAGATACGAAACAGGTATTTTTGGTAAAATGTGGGAGAAATGCTCTCAGATTGCTGCTCAGAGAGTAACGAGTGGACTCAATCCTTGTTGTGTGGAGCTTAGGGTGGGAGGTACAGAAGGGCAAGTGACGAAATTGTTGGTAACAAGAGCCTGTAGTGTGTCCTGAGCAATGGAGACAGGGGAGTCTGGCCCCAGGCCCCAGGCAGAGCAGCAGGCTGCGAGGGAACCCGGAGAGGCAGGTGGGAGGTGAGGGGGGCGGGTGCAGAGTGGTGGTCAGTTTAGGTGGATGCCTGTGGCAGCACTGGGCAGGAAGACACCAGGACACCAGTGAACTTGGCTTGGTGTGAGGTGGCAGAAGCTGGGACTGAGAAGGTGTGAGGAACGCTATGGACATTGACATAGGTGACTCCATTTTGAAAACCAGAGTGACTCCATAGTTAGAACATGCGCAGTCAGGTCATATCTGGACACAGTAATAAGCAAGCATGTTCACATGTGGGGTCGCCGCCAAGTAGACACCGCACCCCTCATCTGGACTGGATAAGACTGGCAAGAATAGGATAAAACCTCGGGCTTTAGGCTGCCGGTGGATCACTCCATCTTGCCAAGACTCTCCTGCTGTGGGAGATTCAACCAAGCCATCTGCTGCTGCAAGATCTGGCCAGTCGGAAACTCAACCAGCTGTGATCCCCAGACCAGTCCAAGCCTGACATCTCTCATTGGACTGGTTCATTACTCATGGCCTCTGTACCTTATATGCTTCTGTGCATGTGTGTGCATTGAATGTGCTTTGCCTTGGTTCTGCCGCAAACCATTAGGAACCAAGAAAATGCCTGGCCCAAAGGGCCCTGCCTGGCCGGGTGGAGATTTGGTTTCCTTTTGGGAGTGCTCCTCCAATGTTTTCAGTGTGGCTGACTTGCAGAAAGAGACTGTACCACGACCCCTTCCTTGGTGCTGGAGACAGAAGGAACCGGAAGAATGACCACA
The DNA here is from genome assembly GCA_004026885.1 of Lyroderma lyra. Classification (NCBI taxonomy): domain Eukaryota; kingdom Metazoa; phylum Chordata; class Mammalia; order Chiroptera; family Megadermatidae; genus Lyroderma; species Lyroderma lyra. The sequence continues at coordinate 106,194 of PVJL010002813.1, forward strand.
GGGACCACCCACCTCACTGCTCTTGGGTGGTGGGGCTGAGGGTGACACAAAGGGGCAATCTTAGCACAGCTGATTTTCTCTTTTAAAGAAATCTGTTCATTCTTTTTGTTATATGAAGAGAAGAAGAAAAGCACCCCCAAACTTTCCACGACCACCATTGCTAATACTTTGGAAATATTTCCATCCTTTTTCCTGCATGGTTTTTCATTTGACTTCAATGTTGTTGCAATCATACCATGTTTATAATTTTGCATCCCGCTACACTTAACATCCTACTGTGTATGCTTTTATACATCTTAAATTTATCCTGGTTATTTATTACCAATGTTCAGATTTTTTATATGTTTTCATGAAAAGTTTCACTTAACTGCTTCTTATTCCCTAGCAGCAAATTTTGAAAATATTTTCCTTCTTTTCTCTCTCTTCCCCTCCCTCCTCTGTCTCCCTTAACCCAGTGAAATTTCCAAAGGAGCCTTTGTTCAGTAATCACGATAACAAGCTCTCTCTGTCCCAAGTGCCTGACACTATCCCCAGCCCTTGTGTGTGTTTGCCACCATACTGCCAGGAGGTAGGTGCTATTATTATGAACAGAGAAGTTATCTCACTGTCCCAGATCACAGAAGCAGTATGTGTCAGAGCCTGGTTTTAAACCCAGGTCACCTGACCCCGAAGCCCATTCTCGAAACCACCACCCCGTGCTCCTGTTTCCTTGTTATGTACCTTTAAGTTCACAGTTGTCGAACTGAGGATAGAATTTAGTGGGATTTTATTGCAGAGGTACTGGTGAGGTTCAAAGCTCTTTCACCTTGAATACAGATGATGTACCAAGAACTCTAAATTATTTTGCTGTTCAATTTTCAGGTGATTGCTTTTTCGGGCCAGGCGTGGAGCAGCTCAGGAAAACTTGCCTTTTCCCCAACCATCCAGAGAAGTGCTTCGAGCTTTGGCTCAGCAGGACAGCTCTGTGCTCATCTGACATCACAGCCAAGGGCCTCGGAAAGGACTGCGTGTTCCGATGGCCTAATCTAATTAGATGCTGCTGAAACTGCTCTGTCCCCAGTGTGTCATCAAGAGTTCACGTGCCCACCCCCCAGAGCCTCTGTTCCTCTCTGTTTATCACTTGCAGAGCCAGGTTTATGGAGAGAACTTCGTGGAGAAGAGGAGGTCACCCACGTCGAGGTCTACAGAGCCCTCTGTGCACCACCCTCCCTTCTGCGAGCTTCTGGAATGACTTTCACTCCATGCAGCAGCCCTGCCTGACGGCCACCCACGCCCACTTGCCACATGCTTCCTGCCCCAAATGTCAAGGTTTTCATTTGACCATGATATAATGAGGGTATAAAATTAAAAACAGCCAAATACCATCTTATTTACAGTAATTTTCTATTTTCTGAAGTCATCACAAAAGCTCTCCTTAACGACACCAGCCCGCCCTCCCGGTCATGCAAGTCACCAGGGAGAGAGGTCCAATCACTGCAGTCACAGCCACAGCCACAGCATAAATCAGCTCTGGCCTCTGCTCTCGGAGCCCTCAGTCTGTCTTCAGCCCAGGCGGGCTTCTCCGTCACATGCACGTTTGGCAACAGGGAGCTAGAGCAGAGGGAATGCTCAGTTCCCTTTCCAAAAACTGGGGACACAAAAATATCTCCAAATGAGCAACTAGGGTTCAGAGGCACACTGTGGGAGCCTGGAGTTGGGATTCAGGCCCCCGAGTGCCCTCAGACCTGTGCTCGGGCTGCAGCCCAGGCCTGGTGTGTCGGCACCGGCAGCAGACACTACAGCAGCTCTACTGTTTGTTGAATCTCCGTCTTGTTGGACGACCCAGCCGCAGTCCTAACTCCTCTTAAGGCAATCTGTGACTGGCTGAACTGTGCCCCCTGCATTCATATGAGGTTGGGCAATTAATTTCTTGAACTCATCCTAGAAAAAGTGCTGCATATCTCATTGTTGAATATCACTACGGTCACCTTTGAAGCACTCCCCTTGGGAAGCTGTGCCTCATCCAGCCTTCAAAGCAGTCTTGGCACTTCTCCCACGAAGAAATACAAATGGCCAGCAGACATATGAAAAAATGCTCATCCTCATTAGCTATCAGGGAAATGCAAATCAAAACCACAATGAGATACCACCTCACACTTGTGAGAATGGCTGTTATCAACAAGACAAGGAATAACAAGTGCTGGAGAGGAAGTGGAGAGAAAGGAACTCTGGTACACTGCTGGTGGGAGTGCAAACTGGTACAACCACTGTGGAAGACAGTGTGGAGGTTCCTCAGAAAATTGGGAATGGAGCTACCATGTGACCCAGCAATCCCCCTTCTGGGGATCTACCCAAAAAACCTGAAAACCTTTGTCCGCAAAGACTTATGTACCCCAATGTTCATTGCAGCGCTGTTCACAGTGACCAAAACATGGAAACAACCAAAGTGCCCTGCGACAGATGACTGGATAAAGAAGCTGTGGTACATATACACAATGGAATATTACTCAGCTGTAAGAAAAGATGAAGTATTGCCATTTGCAACAAAATGGATGGACCTGGAGATCATCGTGCTTAGTGAGATAAGCCAGACAGAAAAAACAAAGAACTGTATGACGTCACTCATATGCGGAATATAAAACTGAAAGCAACAAAGAGAAAAGAAATGAACAAACAAACAACCCATGGACACAATCAACAGTTTAATGTTTATTTGGGGACGAGTGGGTTAGGGAGGGGAGAAAGGGGAGGGGGTGGGAGAGGAGAGAGGGGGTGGAAGCTAAATATAAGGTGATGGAAGGAGAAGTCACATTAGGTGGTGAACTTATTATACATCAAGTTGACAATGCACTGTAGAATTGTATGCCTGAAACCTATGTAATCCTTGCTAACAGATGTCACCCCAATAAGCCTAACAATAAAAATGAATAAAAGCAGTCTTGGAACTCTTTTCCTGGAATGGCCATCAGAGCTGTCATTGTACCCCAAACCTGACAATTAAGTTCTTGAACTTGCCATGGTACACCTATGCTGGCGGCACTGTACAAACTCAGTAAGGTGTCATAACCTTGCTAATGTACGATGACAGCTCTGATGGTCATTCCAGAAAAGAACTCCAAAACTGCTTTGAAGGCTCAATTAGGCTCTGGCATCAGTGCACAGCTTCCCAGGGGGAGCACTTCGAAGGTGACCATAGTGATATTCAGTGGTGAGAGGTATGTAGCCCTTTTTCTAGGATGAGTTCGTAAAATTAATTGTCTGACCTCATATGTTGAAGTCCTAACCCCCCAATTCTCCAAATTTGACTATCTTTGAAGGTAGGTCTTTAAGGAGGTTGTGAGGATAAAGTGAGGTCATAAAAGTGGTCCCTAATCCTATAGGCAAGTGTGCTTATGAGAGGGTAAGACACCAATGAGGAAAGGTCACATGAAGACACAGCAAGAAGTGGGTGGCCATCTGCAAGCCACTGAGTGAAGCCCCAGGGGAAACCAAACCTGCTAACTCCTTGATCTTGGACTGCCACCCCTTATTTTGAAGATACAATTCATTTCATAGTTTGAGTACGTACTGGATTTTGTTTCTTCTCAAATATATAACATAATCCCATGTCTCAAAATAAATTGTGGGTATCACACTTCACTATGATTTCCTGACATATTTAAGTCTGCTTTTTTTTTTCCCAAATTACCTGCCTCTACAACCATTCTTTTGTACTTGTTGAATATAGATTTAATTGTTGTCAGGTCCACTGCATCTCTGCTTTTTATCAAGTTTCATTCCTGGAAAGTTTATGACAAAGTGAGTTGCCTTAAAGAAGATTATATTTTACCACAGGAACAATAATATAATTGAGAGTTTTACTCTTGATTTAACATCAAATGAATTTTAGATGTGACCATAATATGTCATAAAAGCAAAAACACAGCAGTGCTAACCCTCTTTCATCAATTACAAGAATAAAATTAATGTCCAAGTCATTTTAAATGGCATTAAGTAGATTATATATAGTTTGTAATAAAAAAGACTCTGTGTATGTGTGTTTAAAATAGAAAATTTCCCCATTTTCCTATGTTTTCCCTGAGTTCATTCTACACACAGGCACCAGATTAATCTTCCTGATAGATGCAGCTCCAAGTTGGCCAAACTTCACGAGCTCCCCTTCATGTGTAGGATCAAGTTGAAAACCCCCCATGGAGGTTCCCGCATGAGCATCTCAGCGGCCTCCTGGCCCCTCAACCATGCCTGCGCCTCCACCCGCTGGTTAGCAGCTGGATCCTCCACACACATCCCCGTCTCCTCTTGCACTAGTGCCTGTGTTCTACCTGCCCATCTCTCCACCCACACGAACCCCACTCCTCCTAGGCTCTGCCCAAGTACCTGGCACCCCAGGCCTCACACAGCATCCTTCTAACCCTAGAGGACTCATGGGCCTGACCCCAGAGCACAGTCAGTGGGTCACTGCGCACAGTGTTGGGACCTTGCTGTGTGCTATTCCATGCTGTGGGATGGGTCACCCCATTCACCACCATACGTCAGGAAAGTAAAGGGAGAGAAAGCAGCATTTGCTGAGGGCCTACAGTGTGCCAGGCACCAGGTCTGGCTTTTTATACGTGTTCTCTCATGAATCCTTACCAGCACTTTACGTGATAGGTGCCGGTATTTTCATTTTGATAACTGAGGATACAAAGGATGAATAACTTCTTCAAGTAACTCAGCTAAGAAGTGAAGGAGCCAAAATTTAAACCCAGAAAGTACACAGGAAGGATATAAAATCAGTAGATCTCCAATTCAATTAACCTCTCAGAATCTCATTTTTTCTCATTAAAAAAGAAGGCTAGCAATGCCCACCTCACAGAATGTGCAGATTAACTGGAGACATACTCTTGAAAGGCTTTATCAGCTGTGGAAGCATTATTTCCCATGGTACCTGGAACACTCCAACGCTTAATGAGTATTTGTTGCTACATTGATTTCTATCCCTTCTCGGAAGAGTTGCTAGTCTCGCTTGCCATGTCTCCTCGCACTTAGCTTGTTACAATAATGCTCATGCATTCCACTTTGAAAAAGAAATCATGCCATAGTCTGCTGAGAACCATTTCCTGGTCCAGAGGATCAGATAGTCAACACTTACCTGCACACATTTGCAAACATTGCTTAATGTCCTCAGCAGCATTTTGTAATCTCGAATTTTGTAACCTGTGTTGGGGAGTGCTAACAAACTCTAACGTGGACCATCAATTTGCTTCTACTCCTTGAAAGATAACAACGGTCAAAAAGCATTGCTATCTCCTACTAGTAGGGCTCACTTGAAATGAACTCAGAAATCGTCCTTGCCTCTGCAGACCAAGCTACCTAAGGAAAGCAGTACTGTAACATGCTAAGTCATTTATCTTTGCTAAGAGTTGTGTTCTTTTGCATGATAACAGTGACTGAATTTTGGCTTCTAACGCATCTTTCCATACCTTCTCATTGCTTGCGTACTTTATTTGGCACCTTTTATGGTCTGGGTTTCTGTTGTTTGTGTCTTCAGGATGCCTTCTCTGTCCTGTCCTTCCTTCCATGATTACCCAGCTTAGTTCCTTGCAAACACATCTTTTCCATTTATTCTCATCATATTATGATTTTAACCCTCATCTTTCCTATTTAACCTTTCAGAAACTTCCTGAAGCAATCTCCTCTCATCTTGGTGTGATTAGAGTGCCTGACTCTGAACCTTTTAGAGCCAGACCTTGCCCCCTGTCCATCATTTCCCTCCTGCTTATAAATTTCCTTTTATGTAAAGGGTAAAATCAGTAACTCGTACATTTGTTAACTGTAGCAGTAATAGCTTGGATTCTTTTTGTAGGAAACCTGCTTACCCTTCTGAGCTCCTTTTCCACCACAACTGGCTGTATGAAATCAAAGTTATTTTTAAGATGGAATGGTTCACAAAAAGAGGCACCAATAGCACTTTTGCACATAAAATTAATAACATTTAGATATAGATTTTATTTCTCTGTCATACACTCCTACTCTATGAGATTACCTGATGATCAAAACAGAAACTTCACCAAAACAAACCTATTTTTATCTATTTTGTCTAATCTACAAGCCTTTTTCACTTTGCCTACTTTGACTCTTCATAAATATTAATGGGTTCCATTGATCCCTCTTTCCATGTTACATCCATTAATAGACACTTCCCTGGATAGACATCAGATAGTTTATCCACTTGAACCAGACTCATTGATTCTCTCTGCTAAAGCATGCTTGCATTAGAGAAGTTGGAGGCCACATCTCTCTTCCTGCTTTCTTTGGCAGGTCTCCTGAAGAAGAGCTGAAGGGGAGAGGAGATCTGACCCAGTCTTTCCTTCCTCCTCCCCTCTGTCCCTACAGTGCCCTGCTTTTGTCTAGAGCACTCCTTATCTGCCCATACTACCTGCTACACAGCATCCATGCTGCCTGGCCGCCATGGCAGGAGTCCTCCCTTCCAGCCGGCCTGAGTGGCCCTTATTCTTGGTCCATGTGTCCTCTCAAGAGCCCTGTTAAGTGGAGATGTGACAGGACCAGGGTCACTTATTGGAATTGCTAATGGATTGCTGACATATTGAGTCAACAGGAGGTCAGTCAGAGCCACCCTTGCTGAGGGTGACAGCTGGTCTTCCTTCGTCAAGCAGACCCTGCTCTCCTCACATGAGGACACTCTACCAAAGTGGCCAGAGCCACCCGAGGTGAATGCTCATCCCCCAGGCAGTGGCCCGCTCTCTCTGCTGACGTTATTGATAGACAGGTCTCCAGTATAGAGGGGTCCTCTCCTTCTGTGGGGTCACTTGAGGTGAAGAGACTGTTTCTATGCCACTTGTGCATAACCTCATGGAAATGATTTACTTAGTGGCTAGCAGAGTGAGCCTTGTGTGAGCCCGAGGGGTAATTTTGTTATAGATACCAAGCAGACCCACCTGTACCAGCTGTTCTAGGAAGGAGAACAGACATGTAAATACAGGAAAGAGCTGGATACAAGGTTACAGAGCAGAGGTCAGTGGGAAATTAAGGGTTCTCACCATTAGAGTCTCCCCCACTTCCACCAGGGTAATAATAATTTTTAATTACAATAATTTTTAATCCATGTACATTCTTTTATGTGCTAGGTGCTATTCTAGTGGTTTAAATATATTACCTCATTTAATCCTTGTATCAACTACAACAGTCCCCATTTAAAAGATAAGGAAAAGGGACACTCATAAGTTAAGTGACCCAGACAAAAGAGAAATGGTGTGGAATCAGGGCTCAAACCCTGGGAGTCTGGGTCCAGAGTCCATACGTCCACATGTGTGTGTGTTTGTGTACGTGAAAAATAGTCATGTTTTAAAGACAGACATGGAGATGGTGATAAACACATGGCTCATATAGTCCCTCTCCAAAAGGTATTTCCAGACTAAATAATGGCTCTAAGACCAACCATGTCATGAGTGTCTATTATATTAAATCTTCTCCAATTGTTACAATAATCCAGCAAGGTTTTTCAGTGTATAGGTGAGAAAACAGAAACACAAAGACGTGAAGTGAGTTGCTCAGGACCACGCAGAAAATATGGGGAGGGCCAGGGTTAGAGCCCAGGGGCCATGCTCTTGCCCAGAAACCCCAGGCCTTGTCTGCAGAGGGTTCCCATCCCCTTGCCTAGTGCACGAGCCAATTGGATACGCAAAGAACCTCATAATATACTTTTTTAATTTGCTTACACAATCATCTAAAGACCGTACCAATAGCACCTGGTAAATTTCGTAACATTTGACCTGACTTGTTAGGTCACTGGAAGAACAAATGACTCTTCTTCGCTGATTGTTTTTATATAGACTATCAATCCAATATTCTGATTCATCGACACACACGTATTTCCAGAACTAATGCTATAGCCTTGTCCTTGTCCCTAAATGCTTGTCCCTACAGGAGGAGCTGGCCCACAATACAATTTCTGCTACACGAGAATGTTCTACTCCTCAGCATAGGGTTTGCTCATGTTTGTCTTTCCCTTTCAAGGAGTGCTTTGGCCAGAAGCTAAGAGTGTCATTTGGATCCTAACCTGGACATGAGCTAGGATTCAGATTCGACTGGCAAACTCATGCATGGCTTCAGGCAGTATCATCTTATGTGGGCTTTCCCCGGAATGAGGATGAAGGTGCAGGTAGCTGGGGCAGCCAGGAGTCTGCCATGCTTATTGACCCGAGGCAGCAGGTAGCTAACTCAGGAATGGTCTCTAGCCAAGCACTGTGAGTCTGTGTTTAGTCCCCAGGCCAGGGCTGCAGGCAGGGGTGTAGGAGCTGATTCATGGGGGGGTTCTAGGAGAAAGAGCAGAAGTTCCCTGCTCTGGGGAGTTGTAGAGTCACATGGGGTGAAGAAGAGGGCTGTTACTACACTTCAATGGGGCCTAGGTACTTGGGGAGGACTTGGGTGTTCCCTGGGAGGCAGGGGATGGCACAGATTGTGGCCATCAGTGGAGGGGGATGGCCATGGTGGATCCAGAAGGACAATGGCAGGGCTGTTAGTGAGTATCTGTGAAACATCCCTGAAGGCCCAGAGAAATTCTTGAAAGGTGGTGCAGGGGACTGAAATCCTGAATTCGGTGTGTTGCGGGGATCAGAGCCTGTGAAATCTGGGTTGTTAAGGTGACTCATTAGAATCCACAGACCACAGAAGCCTGGGCTCATAAGAACATCACCCACACATATGGAGTGGGCCATGAATATAGGTGTGGTGGGTTCTTTACCACGCACATCCTTTGAAAAAGAAGTAGATTCACATTTGACCTTGGGGGTATAGGCACATTCTGTAAGAATATAGATAGATGATGGATAGATAAGATAGATAGATAGATGATAGGTAGATTGGTGAGAGATAGGTAAATGATAGGTAGATAGATGATAGATATGAGTAGATAGATAGATGCATAGATAAATATGTGTAATATATTTCTCATAAAAAAATACATTTTAGGGCCTTTAGCTCCAGAATCATAGATGAGATCTGAGTTACAGGAGCTCTGAGTATGGAAACCTGTTTTTAGTAGACTTAGGGAAGTAAAAGTACGCAGAGTAAGTCCTGGGAGCAACCAGGGTCCCGGGAAAGCCCCTCTATCCAGAGCCTCAGAACACGTGGGTTGAGTATATGGCATATCCAGGTGTCAGGTGTGCTGTGGGATTGACCTTGGGGGAGCTCCCCTCTGGTGCCTGGACATCCTGGGTATTTCCACCAGCATCCAAATACAGATACATTTCAAGGGCATGGGGCTCAGTCTTTACTAGATCAGCCTGGAGCACTGTCCCCCCCGCTCGCCTCCGGCCAGGCTTTCCAGCTCTCCTGCTACTGTCTCCAAATTCCCAAGCAGGTGTGAGAGCCAGACCCCCGTGCAAGCTGGGACAAGACCCTCCTGTGCCTTCACCAGCTCCTGGCAGACCACCAGCAGTGCTGGGCCACTCTACATAGTTGCTACATCTTTCATCTTAATACTGTGTTTTGGTACTTTAATTAAAGGATCCCAGAAAGCCAATTCCTAAAGGTGGCTGCTATTGAGCCAGGCCTTATATAACACAACAGCAGAGAAAGATTTTCTGCTGGATTGAAGGTGCTCCCCTTCTTCTTCTGCAGTTTGGACAATAGCCTTGAAATAGTTCCCTATAAGGATGACACCATTCTGCATTTATTATTGTACTTACACGTTCTCGCCTTCTCTGTCTTCCTCCTTCTTACTCCACCTTGAACTCCTCATCTTGGAAAGAAAGAGATTTTTTTTCTTTCTCACAATTCTCCTTCTTAGCAGATTCCTTGGCAGCCTTGACAGCTGCTGGGAGCCTGGTGAGGGGCAGGAGTCAACCTATTAGATGGATGCAAAAAGAAGGTCCTTAACAATCCTCCTGCCCTTCCTTCTACTGCTCTCTCCAAGCTCTTACGTACTTTGCCAGAGTGAGAAATTCCTTGTAGGTTCCAGTTTTGGCACACAGCACAGTCAAGGGGCAAGTTTAGAGGAAACTCCATTAAAAATAAGAGAGAGTTGGAGTAAAACAGAAGAGGAAGAGGAGGAGGAGGGGACTATACCCTCTCTCATTTCCTGAAACTGAGCCAGCTGACTTCTAGAGAAGGTAGGAAGAAGGTTGGGTTTGTCTTCTACTCCCTCTTAGCCCCCTGACCCTCTGTGAGTGGAATTTGCTTTTTGAGGAACCCTGCATATTACCCTTCCAAGTCCTTTTCTTCCTAGCTTTCTCTCTAATGTTGAGAGATTTCAGTTCTCAGATAAATTTCTTGGCAGAGAGGGGAGATTGATGGTGATGAAGGACTCTGGATGGGGCTCAAGGAGGACAACACCTGTTAGCAGTGCATTGCTGGGAATTATAGTTCTCATGTAATCAATGGGCCAACAAACTAGAGAAGCAGGCAGAGGAGCCCCCATGGCATATCTGAACTGTGTTAGATGACTGCTTCCTGGGACTGGGGATGTAGGCAGAGACGGGCCAGCTCATCCCACCTGCTCTTCACCTGAAGACAATTCAACCTCTTTATCCTCATTTATCTTTTTCATTCAATCTGTTAATGAATTAGATATTTTAAAGTTTCCTATCATTTTCCCCTGTCAATTAATACTTATACTTCCAACAAGTTTTGTTTTATATATAACATAGTTATGATATTTAGGACTTAATATTTATGCCTATTATCTATTTCATTCCTGAAGATGATATTCTTTATCAACAAAATATTACCTTCTGTGACCTATTATTTCTTCCAGTCTTGAATTTTAATTTGACTGATACTAAGTTTGTGATATTTATTTTCTTTTTGGTTTGTGTATACCTCCCCATTGGGCCATTCTTAATTTTTATGGGTTAGTATGCCTCTTATAGATAGCATGTAGATGGAAATTAAGTCAATAAGAAGTAAATGCCCTAATAAATCAATAACTATAGAAGATATTAAACAAGTTATTGAAAGACTGCATTCAAGAAAGTCAGAAGGATCAGATGGGTATTTATGGGTGACTTTTTTCCAACTTACAACAAAAAAATTAATTCCCACACTAAATAACTCATTGCAGAACATTGTAAAGCTTTCCAAATCAATTTATAAATTTATGTAATCTGTTAACAAACCTGATGAACCTAGAACAAAAAAGGCACTGATACAACAATCTCATTTATAAGTATGGATAAAAAATTTTTACAAATGTTTTAGCACATCAAATCCAACAACATATTAGAAGAATGATATATCATACCCAGGAGACTTTATTCCAGGAATGCAAGGATGGCTCAATATGAAGAACCTAACGTACAATTCAATCACACAAAAAGTTTTGAGAAAAAAGTAATAATCGCAACAGATACAAAATGGCATTTGCTAAAACTCAGCATTGATTCTCAATAAAACCAATTAATAGATACGATCCCATTAAACTAGAAAACAGATAAGGATGTTTAGTACCATCACTGCTGTTAAACATTTTCCTAGAAATTTCTGTTATGATGTCTACAGAGAAAACAATAAATAAAAGTATCGAAAATGAGGGAAAATATTGCAAATTATGCAATTGTCTGTTTAAAGACACCTGAGCATGAACTAAAAAAGAAAATATTTTTCAAATATATATATTTGAGAGGTGATAAAACTCGATAACCGAGGATGTGGGCTCAGAACTTCCCTTTGAATTCTGACTCTGCTGCTGACCAGCTTGTGACCACGGAGAAGTCACTTAACTGTTAAGGCTGTTTTCTCACTGACAAAGTAGCTAACATTGCTTAAGCACTTGCTTTGTGCCAGGCATTGTGCTAACCACTTTACGTACATCCTATGTACCCAGTATTGTTATCATTCCCCTTATACAAATGAGAAAATTCAGGCACAGAAAAGGTCAGGATTGCCCACGACACACAGCCAGCAAGTAACAGAGCCAGGATTTGAACCTGTGCAATCTGACTCCACAATCCTTTCTCCTAACTGCTGTGCTGCACCATCTTTTCCTGTTCCACTCTGTGACAGGTAACTATAATTATTACAGCAATGTAAAAAAAAATCAATACTTTTTCTATACACCACTAATAACCAATTAACAATATATTTAAAAGAATATTAAAATTCAAAACAGCAAGATGATATAAAAACCCTAGAAACAGACCCAACAGTAAAAAAATAAAGGATTCACGTAAACATTTTAATGAGGGACATAAAAGAATATTTGAACAAATAAAGAGATATATAATTTCTCGAATGGGAAGACAAATAATAGAAAGATAAAAATTATCCTGAGCTAATATATATACACTTAATGTAATTCTAATTTAAAAAATCTAAGAGGTTGTTTTAATTTAACAAAATGACAAATATTTTATTTGCAAAAAAAAAAAAAAATGAGAACAGCTAAAATTGTTTGTAAAATGGAATTAAGGGAAGTGACCTGCTTTGACAGTTTAAAATGTTTTATAGAGCCATAATAATTTAAGTGTGTGATTCTATATCTAGCCAATAAATGAAATAGAAAATCCAGAAACAGATCCAAAAATATTTAGTAGATGACAGAGACACTATTTCAAAAAACCAGGCAGAGGAGGATAAATAACTTGATAAAAGTTTTCTAAAATGAAATGCAAAGAAAGTATCACCAAAGTAACACATGATAGATTTGCCTTTGTACACACTTTCAATATATGTCAAAAATATAATCAACAAGAGAAAAAATAAACTGTTAAATATTTGTACAACATATTCTATTGATCTCCTTAAAATATAAAGATTTATTAAAATAAATAAGGAAAATTAAGGACAAGAAAAAACAACTAGAAGAATAAAAATTAATGTGGTCAATGAACACATCAACTCATGCTTACCTGATGACTAATGAAACACAAGCTGATTTAAATATTTTGTATGAAGTGACAATTATATATATATTTACTATCTGGTATTTTATCAGCAACAACTATGTTTTTTAAAGAGCAACCAAAACTATAAATTACTAAGTTATAATCTTATAAAAAATGTACTTTCTAAATTTTCTAACACATGAAAAGATTTGATTAAATGAAGATCTATATCATGATTCTGAATAAGAATGTTGAATATTGTAAAAATGCAAATATTATGAATTATTGTAAACATGAATGTATCTCACAGGCACAGGTCAGGAAAAGAAGCCAGCAACAATTTTCATTTAGTGTATCTTTCCACTTATATAAAGTTCAAAAACAGGCAGAACCAATATATGGTGACAAAATCATGAGAGTGCTTATGTCTGGAGAGGGGCCAGAGACCCAGGGAACATGCGGTGGCTCCTGGATGCTGGTCTGGGGGCCATACGGTAGCATCTGGCTGCTGGTCGGGGGGCCCTGGGGTAGCATCTGGGTGCTGGTCGGGGGGCCATTGGGTGGCTCCTGGGCGTTGGTCAGGTCTGTTTCAAGGTCTGGGTAGTAGATAAAAAGGTGTGTTCAGTAAACCCAGCCAGCTACACATTTTGATTTGTTCACTTTCCTATATGACTATTATACCCCAATAAAAGTTTACTTTAAAACAGAGAAGTACAATGACTCTTACTTCACACTTTATATTAAAAAACTTCAGGTGGAACTTGAGTTCATTGTAAAACATTAAGTAATAAAAAAGTAAGAGAGTGTGAGCTCCCTGAGAGCAGGCTCCACAGTCTGTTTTGCTCATGGCTGCTTCATTTGCAATTTATAGGGTAAAGCCTGGCTCCAGTGTGCTTAATGTACATGGAGTGAATGAATTAGGAGAAAATGCCAGTGAGTAGTAAATGAGATCGGGTTGTGAAATGACACCGTAAATGCAAACATAGTGGGAAAGAAAGCATGTCTTTAAAATACCAATATATTTAACTATGTAACACTTAAAACTTCTGTAAGTAAAATGCATAAAGGGTGTAAACAGTATTAGGGGCAAAAAAATTTGGCAAAATGTTGGTAATAAATGTAACACTGAGTATTCATAACTTGAACAGGCAAAGCACTTAAAAATCAATAAGGAAAACACTAATATCCCTGGGAAGAAACAGATATTAGCAAATGTATGATTTGTGAAAAAGTAATGACCCACCTATGAAAAGATATGCCAAATATTTTCTTTCTTGTTTCTTTTTTGTCTCCTGAATTTTTTCATCATTCATTCAACATCCATTTCTTGACTGAGTACTAAATCAGTGTGCTTGGGATTCCATAGTAAAAGAAAAGAGTGATGTCCCTGACCTCAGGGCACTCACATTCTTATCAGGAACACAAAAGACAAACATGGAATCAGATAAATACTTAACTTGTCATGTGGTGATCATTACCGCTGACAAAACAGTGCAGGTTCATAGAATGTAACAATGTCCCCCTCAACATTGATAGCAGGGAGGCTGTGTGCATGGTGGGGCAGGGCTATATGGGAAATCTGTACTTTCCACTCAGGTTTGTCTTGCTCCTAAAACTGATCTAAACAAATCAAGCCGGTTTAGACAATAACAAAACAAAGCCGGGTACAGAATAGCAGTTCCCGGCTGGTGGCAGTGCCTCCTGGTGTATACAGTGATTGTGAAGTCCTCTCTCATTAGTTGAGGAAGTGACGGGTAGAAGCCTGTGCAGAGAGGGGCACTCCAGGCTGAGGAGCAGCAAAGACCCCAAGGCAGGAGGACATTTGGTGTCTTCAAGGAGAACCCTACAGGGCAGGGAGGCTGGAGGGGTGGGAATGGGAGCCATGCTGGGGAAGGCCCAGGCAACCAAGCCCTCTACCCACAACTTGTGGAAGTGGAATCTGGTAACTTGTTTTTGGAAAAAAATGTTAAATACATTCTGAGGACTTTAAAATTGTGCTTATCTTGTTCCAGTAATTTCTCCTCTGGGAAATTATGGTAAAGATATAATCAAACTTGTTGATAAAGATTCTACATGTATAGAATGTACATCATGACATTATTAATATACCAAAATAAATGAAAAAAAATTAAACAATAATGGACAAATCACAACACATATACGAAAATACTTTGGAATAACATGAAGATGTTAAAAAATTAGATTTTGCAAGAATGGCAATAATAAGGTAACACTTGCTATATAATATGAATAAAAAGCAAGGTCTAAAAATTATATATATATATATATATATAAAGTTTTATTTTATATTTATTTTATAAATATAAAATTTATATTTTAAATAAATTTTATTATGTTTATATAAAATAAAATCCAAATTTTGAAGAGAAACAAAAATGCATAGAAAAAATTGGAAGGGAATCCACTTAAAATTAATAAACTGTTTTTTGGTATGGCAGAAGGTAGAATTATAGGTGGTTTTGTTTTTTTCATATTTTTCTGTAATTTTTTGACAGCTTATATTTTACTTTCTAGTGATAAAAGTAAAAATTTGTAAAGTATTGGATAACGTTCAAATATATGTGCTATTTATTTGTTTTGTTTTTGTTTTGTTTTTTTGTGTGCGCTATTTAAGAAATAGGTTACAAATAAAGTTATAATACATTGCCTCTATCTCAGCCTGTTGTATGCTAGGAATTAATTTTTCTCCCATCCAATACTTTGATTATTTCACTAAATCAGGACCAAACTAGAAGTTAAATTATAGAGTCCAAAAGGCAAAGAGTAACAGTGGTGAATTACAAGAAAAAGCCCCCAAATTATTTGCAAGTCAGAGGTCAGTGTCCCTTCTGCATGTGTTTTGGGAACAGTGCCCAAAGTCTTCAGGGAGCCACAGGCATTTCACACCCTGTCCTCCCATTCCCACCCCAAATTGCTTTTTCCCCCAAAATGAATAAAGAATACTCAATGAAAACTCTTAAAGTGCTTGGCAACACTACACAGACAAGCGCAGAGGCCTTAAATATAAATAGTTCATACCAATACTGTCTTTTTGACCTAGCCACTAATATCTACCCGGCGTCAGATTTCAGTGTTTGGATGGAAATGACAGGGCAGGCGTGGGCTGGCCAGCAGCAGAGCGTTCACATCTGTCTGAAGAATATGGGTGCAGCATGTTTCCCTAAAAGCACAGGGGAGGGTGGCGACATCTGTCTCCCCAAGCCTGGGAAAGTGATAGTTTTCTTGAGATTTGGTCTTTCCACCACCCATGACCATTTTTTATTGTGGTCTGAAACAGGAGGGTCCACTCACTTCTTTGGATCTTGAATATTGGTACTTTTCTTTTCCTTTTAAGAGTCGGCTGCATTAGAAGTGAAAATGAACACACCAATATCCAATCTGAGGAGACCCCGGGGCTTCTGGGAAGATGAAGGCTGCGAGGTGACGTCTTGCCGAGGGCTCAGATCCTGGCCCTGGCATTGGGCGTGAGTCTTGCTGTATCCCTTCCTTCTCTGGGCTTCAGACTAAAAATACCAGACGGGCACACTTGCTGTGAGGTAGGCTGACCAGACGTCCCGTTTTAAATGGGACAGAAAACAACAGTACTGTCCCGTTGCCAACGGCGTATGTGGTCAGCCTACCGACACCTTGAATGACACTAGGCTGACTGTGTGTACTGTTTCCAATGGGACAGTACCGTTGTTTTCTGCACTATTTAAAACAGGACGTCTGGTTAGGCTCGCTGTGATGTGAGATGGTGGACTGAGATCATGCTTCGTAACCCTTTAGACAGGGCAATTTCAGATCATGTTGTCCTCCTCCTTACTCAGCAAACGTCTGTATCCCCACTGCTCCTGATGTAAAATTGGGACAGAATACTTGGCAATACCAAAAAAAAAAATCACTGTCTAGCCTGTTTATACAAAGATTATAAAGGTAGGACATGTACATTGAGGTTTTTTTTTCTAAGAATGAGGGCCAGAGTTACTATCATTCATCTCTACTCTTTGAACATCAGTAGCATGGATTTGTAAGTGATTTGATAAGGACATAAGGGTTGTCTTTGAGTTTGCACAGCATGCAGCCCAGTGCCCACTTCAGAACTGTGGGTCAGCTCTGTATGAGCCCAGGGCAGGGAGGAGGTGCCACTTAGTAAGGTGGCCATGTTGCGACAAGCAGAGGCCAGGCATGGTGCTGGGGTGAACCAGCCAAGGCTGGGGGGGTAAGGGGTGGACAGCAAGAGTTCTGTTCTGAGGAACCAGAACAAGTACCCTTGGTCATCCCACTTTGAAAAACAGAAATAAAGAAGACATAGGAAAAAAACAAAAAACCATAATTTTTTCAGTTAGACATATTCCACCTAAGAGCTCCTGTTTCCCATGAAGGTTCGTGCTCAGTTCAGTCCTGAGGTCTCCATGTACATGGCCAGTGACTGTCTCAGACATCTTCCGTGGAGTCCTGCTCCAGTGACAAGGATGATATCATTCCTTAGAAAGAGTAGGCTCCATGGGGGGCATGGGAAGAAGCCGGCTTGCTCAGTGCCTGTCACCCCAATTGTGGCGCTCCATCTTTTACTCTGCATGTTGGTCGGTTGGACTCAGCACAGTCATTGCAGGAGATGCCACGGTTTCTGGAGTTCAGTGTGGCAGTGGGACAGTGGTTCTGTCTGTGCTGGGTGGAGACACTGAATCATGCATGGCAGACCTCGGTCCTTTTAGAGTCAGCTGGTTAAACCCACTCCCCTTCAAATGAACTGGTACTTACTGATTGATTAAAGGAGTATGTCTTGGTTTTTCCAGGTAGACTGCAGACTACCTGAGGATATAAACCATAGGTTATGCTTCTTTGCTTCCTGTGGGGAGCGGTGCTCATAATTAAGCACTCTATAATTATTTGTCAATGTGAACTAAAGAGTGAGTTAATTAGAATGAGTGATCAAACTAGGTGTCCAGTCTCCTCGCCTGAACTCTTTGGAACTGTGCGCAGGTACACTGCTCTAGTGGGCCCAAGACCACCGAGTCAGTGCGGAGGGATATGCAGTGAAAGGCACAGTGCAGGGAGGGAAAGGGAGTGAAAGCAGCAGTACTGCGAGTGACTCCACCTTAGTGGGGTCTGGGGCAGAGCTCATCGTGTGGGTGACTCAGGCTCTTGGTTACCTCTGTGTTGGATGAAGTGGTTCACTTTTCCCAAGCCCAGTTTCTTTTTCTGGCTGAACTTGCCTCAGTACAGCCGCCAGATAATCAGACCTGCGAAGGCTCTGAGCTCTTGCTGCTGAGGTCTCCCTGCTGCCTTTAAGTCCTGCCCTCCTGGCCCCTGGTGTTCAGTTTTTCTTGGGTTTCTGCAAACCTCCTTTATATCCTTAAAATACAGAACTTCACACATTTCCCTTATTCTTTCTAAAATCGGAGCTACTTTGAACAGGCTTCTGATCTTTGCAGCCAAATGAGCTAAGTCTAAACACCCCTCTCAATGGCAATTTCATGTCTTTGGCATTCCACGGGCAAAGTGCAGCCCCACTGGCTGCTCCAACAGATGGTGACCCTGCAGGTGGCAGGGAGGTTTGAATGATCCAAAGCGTCTCAGCTGAAGGAGGCTTGTCTCAAACAGACCTGAGAAGGCCCAGAATAGAAGCGATCCAATGTGAGGTCAGGGCAACCTGCTGTCCCCAGTGTGCAGCCTCTTGGCATCTCTGACTCCTCTGATCCAGTTGGCCACACACAGTGACCTTCGCTGCAATGAATCCAGCCAACCAGAGGTACCTACAGAATGCAGAACTGGAACTGGCTTTGGAAATCTCTGAATTCACATATCAGCTCCACAGCTTCTCTTACAAGTGACCGTGCTGTCTCTTCTTGAACATGAACAGTCTATTTTTAAAAAATTCTACTGGAAAGAATGTTGATGCTAAATTTAAGCCAAAGTCTACCTCCTCTAACATTTAACATTGGTACTAGCGCTGGACCTCTGCAGACATGCAAACAGACAGTCCTTTAAAGAGGGAAACCAGTTCTTCAAATATGGGACAAAGAAATCACATCTCTTCTAAATCTTCCTTTCTCCAAGCTAAATGTGCCAAGTCCTTCCAATCACTTCTTCTGTGACATCATTTATTATAAATCCCTTCACCATCATTGTCCCTTTCTTTCCTGTGTTATTCTTAAAATACAGGGTCTGGTAGAAGTAATGCCCGGACTTGAGTTACGATTTATTACAAAATCATAACCATAGATGCTTATGATTTTGTAATAAAAGATTGGCTGTAGATTACCAGTTCACAGAAGGGGGAATTATTACAAAATCATAAGCATGTATGGTTATGATTTTGTAATAAAATCATAACCCAAGTCCAGGCATTACTTCTGCTGGACCCTGTATGAAGCTGGACAAGTAATTTCATGAACTCATCCTCAAAAAAGTGCTACATGCCTCATTGCTGAGTATCATCACTATGGTCACCTTCAAAGTACTCCCCTTCAGTTTTGAAACTCTTTTTTTTTTTAATATTCATTTTTCTTGTTAGACTTATTGAGGTGACATCTGTTAGAAAGGATTACATAGGTTTCAGGCATACAGTTCTACAGTTTTGAAGCTCTTTTTCTGGAATGGCCAAAGCTGTTGTCGCACCCAAAATCCAACAATTAAGTTCACAAACTTGCCACCATGCACTTACTTTGGCAGCACTATACAAACAACTTGGTAAGATGTCACAACTTTGCCAAGATTATGACAGCTCTGATGGCCATTCCAGAAAAAAAAAGTTCCAAAATTGCTTTGAAGGGTAGCCTAGGCACTGGCATCTGTGCACAGCTTCCCAAGGGGAGTACTTCAAAGGTGACCATAGTGATACTCAGCAATGAGGTATGCAGCACTTTTTCTAGGATGAGTTCATGAAATTAATTGTCTGACCTCATATGTCAGCCCTGTCCCTTTGGATGGTACTTTAGCAGAGTAGAGGATAGTGGGTCTCTCACCCCCTTTCTTGCTTAGGATTGCACCCACCTTTGGAACACACCTTACTTTTAAATGCAGTTATGTTTGAGCCCACCCAACCCTTCTAGTCATCGACCGGCCTGCAGTCAGCCAGCCAGGCTCTGACACGCCTGTGCCATCCCAGGGGCACTAAAGTGACCAGTCATGGCCTCCCTACCTGACCTCCCTCTTAGAGATTCAGCCTCTGTCAGCTCCACAAGGGAGAGCCCTCCCCTCCCCCAGAGTGGGGCCTCTGATGTAAGCTGGGCCAAGGAGCCCCCTGCCCGTGTCAGTTAGCTGTGAGGAGCCCAGCTGGAAGGTCATAGAGACATGGAAGTGACTCGGCCTTTTGGGGTGATTATGGTACATGAAGAAGACTCTCAGAAGCAGAGGAGAGTCCATAAGGCCTCATGGAAACCAAGTCAAAGAAATTAGCCAGTGACTTCCCAGTTTCCACAAGTTCCCACTGACCCTCTTTCAACTAGTTTCCATGAGGTGTCTCTGTAATAAACCCTGTTTTGAATTTAAGATTCTTGGAATGGATTTTGGTTTTGAACAAACAATCTTTAACTAAGACTTTAGGCAAGCTTTTGAACCTCATGGGGTTAATTTTCTCATGGATAAATTAAATTGATTGTGTGATGGTCCCCTTTTGCTCTGTGATTCTCCATCATATTGTTCTCATTCTACATTTCTGTACTTGAGAGGGTGTTAAAGCTAAAAACCTAAGTGTATAATTTTATATGTCATCCTTGGTAAATTTTATCTTTGTTTTGGTTTATCTTCCAAAACATCTCACATATTGGAGTATGTTTGGGTCTTTGATTATCATATAGTAAATAGAAAAAAATTGCGAATAGTGAATTCCCAGAAATCTTTCCCACTGGATGAATTGTCTAGACATAGTATTTTTCAGTGGATTAGAAATTCATTTATCAGTTAATTTATTCATTCAGTAATTTCTCTTGAAGTTAGTTCTAGACCAAGGGTGTGTTTCCCCAATGTGGGCAGAAAGATGTGTGCGCAATACATGCGAGAGTTTTGATTTACTATGATTTGTTAAATGGCCATCCAAGCACAAGCTGTCTACATTGTGAAGGACCCTGAAAGTGGGCTCTAGTGCATTGGACTGACCGAAATGCTCATTCACAGCCCATTATGCAAGGTCAAACACACTGCAGCGGAAGCCAGTGAAACTTGGATTAGTCAATTAGTTGTTTGTTATAGCAACATGGTGGAAAAAGATGTAGGAATTTTGGCTAAAACAAGCTTTTGGCTTATCTACAGATTCCAATTATGCAAGGCTGTCCCCATTTCTCATTACCACAGATAAATTAAGCATCAGCTTAGAGTTCAACTTGGTAACTGGGGGAAACAAAGAAGAAATCGTTGAGGCAAAATGTGGCTCTATTTGGCTACATATGCTTCAAAAAGACAGGCCCGCAGAAAGCAAGCCTGACTCGCCCAACCACAGTGTTAGACAGCACAGGGGACCTAAAAGGGAGTGTTGCTCAGACATACGTGCTCTGTGAAAAACACTCTGAATATGATAGAGATGCCTGAGAAAAAGAGGAAAAGCAGAGGAAGAAGTAGCAGACATCTGCATGCCTGTCACCTGCAGCCACCATCCATGGAGGGCTTTGTGGCGCTGGCTTTTCCTGGGTAACTGCAATGCTCATAGGAAGCTCCTGGTGGCCTCAGACCTCCTCGTTGCTGGCCAGGCCCATCATACACGAGTTGGATGCACTGACCCCCATACCAGGCCTTATGGTGGAGCCTCAGGGCTCCATGCCCTTGTCACTCTCTTTCTGGCTGGACCATCACTGTCTCTCATTGTTAAACTCCTAGTCCTGCTTTAAGACCCACACCAAATGTCACCACCTTTATGACAACTTTCCCACCCTCCTCAGGGGATTTTAGCACCTTGCTCACACTCCGTGACTTGCCTTCAGGCCTGTCTGCCTCTCCTAATACAGCTGGTCACCAGTGGCAGTGATCTTGACCATGACAGGAAGCCCAGCAGCTGGCACGGGGCCAGGCTCATGCGAGGTAGCCAAATCCTGTATGATGAACAATGAAATAAAATAAGCAATGCTTTGGGGACCTCTCAACCCAGAAGCTAAGGAGTGGCGTTCTCATTTCCTTCCCCATTTATGCTTCAAGATACACTTGTGAGCCAGAGGAAGTCCAGAGGCTAAGTAGTGAAATACTCTGGAATGCAGTGGTGGTTTTGACCAGAGGCTGCAAATGAGGCCTAAGTTTGGTTTGGCTGATACATTTAGCTCAATAAAATGACAGGCCCCATGGAGAGGAAGAGTGTGCTACCATTAATAGGTGAGTCACCGGTGTACGCTGAACACCATGGTTGCTCAGGGCAAGGCCACAGAGCAAGAGGAATGTCACAATAAGCCTTGAGTAGCTAGCTAAGCAAGAACAAGGGCTGGTTGGAAAAGCAAGGCACAGGCCCAAGAAGTCGCCCAGTCAGCGTGGCAGGCACACCCCTGTGGTCCTGGTGGGTGGAGATTTCCCAAGACAAACCCCACCCAGAGACTGGAAATCCAGAGCACTGATGGCTGACCCCAAGGCCGGCTAGCAAAGTAGGGCCTTGTCACACGGAAAACACTGTGGTTTGCAGTAAGACCAAAGGAAGCAGAGCATTTGGAAACTTTCTGGGCAATGGTAATGAGAATCAAGTCAGCTCTGCCCAGAACAGCCCTGAGAGAAGCAAGCCTGGCTGCACAGAGCAGGACAGATGGACCATGAGGCAGGCTTGTCCATGAGCACTGCTGTGGGGAGGGATACGCAAAAGCTTGGGGCCCATCAGGGAGTTGAGGTGACGCTAGTCACATGTGACAGCTGACACGAAGGTGGCATCTGCAGACATAAATGGATAACTCAGGGCTGTTATTTACTATTGTTATTTTTGCCTTCGCTCACAATGGTTTATAGAAAGTGCTTTGTCAAGATTTCCAGGCCCAGACATGGACAAACAACATGAGGCTGAGCCTTGGGGAGCCCCTCCCTGATGTGGGGCTGCAGCTAGAAGGCAGTGTGGGAGCAGGCAAGATGGACGGTCAGCTGGGCAGTGCTAAGCCAGAATGCCCCAGCTAGACTCAGTGGGATGGAGAGGTTGGGTCAGGATGGGCCCTGCAACCCCACTGCTGAAAACAAATGAGCATTCTTCAAGGTGACAAGACTGGATTGGTTTAAAAATATCAGTAGGCCCAGTGCCACTTTAAGGAATTACATCACACCTGGAAACATTTGCCAAGGCTTTGGTGTATTCCATGATGCACCTAAGGGGATAGTTGGTGGTTATATCAACAGAAACTACCAATTCCAGGCCACTGCATACCAAGTTCAATATGTGTGGTAAAGCTAGGCCCATCTTCACAATATGATCCAAGGGGACAGATAATGTCCAGTTTTTTCCTTGGGTCCATCTCTCCATCTACCATCTATCTATTGATGGAGACAAGGTAAACCAGACAAGAAGAGAAGGCATTGCCATGGACATCCATCAATAGATAGAAACAGAAACTTTCTAGACTCTTAGAATGTTTCCTTTTACTTACGTATTTGTTCCTTTTTGTTTGTATGGTTTTTGTCCATTCTTGAGGATGAAGGACTTCTTTTAGGTTAGGAAATCCAAAAGAGTGAGTGCCCACATTATAGATTTTTGGTTCCCTAAATCATAGCATACATATTAGTGTGCTATGACTTGCCTATATTGCTTTTGCCCCAAGTTCACCAAGGCTTTCTAGGGATCAAGGACACCAGAAGGGGGTTTTGTGACAGCTTACAAGCTGACCATCACCCTCTGTGGGGTTGCTGGGGGTACAAACTCTGTGACAAGCTTAACAAGTCAGTAAAAGTCTGAGGACACAGCATCTTCGACAGGACAAACCCACATTGAAGAAGGCCAGGGGTCAAGACAGGCCTTTCCTCAGGCACCATGTTTTAGGTGGCTCATGGGGGTGTTGGTTAAGTGTCCCTATACACGTGTGGTCTCATGATGGACAACGAGTCACCTCACAGCTGCTCTGGTACTTGTGGCACCTGCAGCAGCTGGGAAAGCAAGGAGGTAAGGGTGAGCAGCCAAAGGAGAAAGGAACTAGAGAGAGGTTAAGGGGAACCAGGCCACCAAAACTCATCTGAGAGCATTCTAGGACAATCCAGCTCCTTCTTACGGGCCAGGTTTTCCTTCAGCATGAGCCAGGCCCCAGTGGCATTGTCTGCAGACTGGGGCATGGGGCATGAAGTACACACACAAGTCCTTGTGCCTGTGATGAACAGCTTTGAAGAGGATCTCAGGAAAAACACAACCCAGGCTGATGGGGCCATGCAGTGTAGTGACTTCAGCCAAGGAATAGCAGAGGGGCAAGGCCGGGGGAAAGGACTAGAACTTGAGCTCATGGTACCAAAGGGACACAGTCTTAAGGACAGCAGTATTCCAAGCACATGACAGCATGACAGGAAACAATAAATGAAGCAACCAATGAGAAGGCCCGGGACACTTCTTTGGAAAAACCTAACAAGGCCCTTGAGCATCTGCCAGGATTATACAGGGCTGTTCACACTTGGCTGAGGGTTAGCTCTAGGGAGAGCTCGGGATCAAATCCTGCCTGGATGTGTGCTCACAGCAGTAATGAACACTTGTGATTCCGGAGCTACTCTGGGGCCAAGTAGAGCTCCAAGGTCCCTTTGGGCCAAGTAAACAGGGAAGGGGCCTCCCAAACTTCTGGCTTCAACATGCAAGGAGGTTGTTGGCTCATGACTTCATTTTGGCTGGACCACGCTTCTCATGACATTCTGGACAGCTCTGCTTGGTGTTACAGGCAGTAGTCATCCCAGTTGGGTTAAGAAAAGGTAACAGAGTCAGTGGAGAATTCGGGGCACTGGGAAGAATGAAAAGACAGGCTTCATCTGAGTAACGAGTGCTTTCCTGTTTGGGGCATGTAATTACAATGTCTGCATTCAGCATGGGGAGTGTGGGGACCTAGCTTCCTGCACTGACTCAGCCACACAGCCCCTCCTCCTGCTATGTTTCCACAGGACATGCATTGTCTTGAATCATTCCTAAATGTCTGCAGTATATACCACTGTTTCCATTTTCATCATCCCCTACTGTGCCTGTGACGGGATTCGAAGGCAAGTCCATGGTGTCAGTCCTTATCCTCAAGGAACGTGAAGTCCATTGAAGAAACAGGCACATGGATCACAGCATGACTTTGGGAGCAGAGGTGGGAATGTGGGCTGCCCTGGCCAGTGGGGTTGGCAGGAGGAAAAATGAACTAGGATGTCCTCTCAGAGAAATGGGTATGATCTTGCACCTACAACCAGAGGAACCAGCTGGGTGGGGAATTGGTGGAAAATCATATGAAATCGAAAGCCACTGAAGCCAGAGTGCCCAGAAACGGAAAATCAGGTAGACGCACAGGGCAAGAATCAGGAAGCAGACAGCTAAAAACAAGGAAGAAAGGGCTGTTGCTTAAAATAACTGCTGTTCACAGCTTTGGGGGCAGCTAGGACCAATATGAGGTGGGTCAGCTGGACTTAAAGGATCAGGGATAGAATAACAGAAGGGATGATTTCAGAAATGATTAGGAAGCAACTGGATATGAGACATGAAGGAGATGGAGGCACTTAAATGACCCTGAGATGGAGGCTGCCTGGTTGATACATGATGATGACATAAACCATCATACTCATCAGGGGAGAGGCAGCTTCAGAAGGAAGTCCATGAGTCCACTGGGGCATGTTGGGTTTAAAGTTTTTTTGTTTTTTTTTTAAATTCATTTTTATTGTTAGACTTATTGGGGTGACATCTGTTAACAAGGATTACATAGGTTTCAGGCATACAATTCTACAGTGCATAGTCAACTTGTTGTATAATAAGTTCACCACCTAATGTGACTTCTCTTTCCATCACCTTATATTTAGCTTCCCCCCACCCCTCTCCCACCCCCTCCCCTTTCTCCCCTCCCTAACCCACTCGTCCCCAAATAAACATTAAACTATTGATTGTGTCCATGGGTTATTTGTTTGTTCATTTCTTTTTGTCTTTGCTTTCAGTTTTATATTCCGCATATGAGTGAAGTCATGCAGTTCTTTGTTTTTTCTGTCTGGCTTATTTCACTTAGCATGATGATCTCCAGGTCGATCCATTTTGTCGCAAATGGCAATATTTCATCTACACAATGGAATATTACTCAGTTGTAAGAAAAGGGTTTAAAGTTTTCAGGGACACCTAGGCAGATTTGTTGCTTGGCAGGTTGTTGGAAATACTGTCTCTGTACCTCAGGATTTTGGTCAGGACTGGAGACATGACTCTGGGATCCATCAGTCAGAAGGTACAAAGGTCACCTACAGAAAGTGAATAGCAGGTCCCAAAAACAAAATGTAAAGCTTAACTACAGCTTAGGAGCAGGCATGAATATGAGAGAGCCATTTAGCCGGTGCTCATGGCACAGGCTGGACTGCAGAGATGGAAAAGCAAGTGAGGGGCGGGCGTGGAGGTGGTGAATGTCACCTTGAAATGAAGATTGGTGGGAGACTGAAGGTGTGAGATGGAGCAGGAGTTTGAGAAGAATGTATTTTTAGAGTAGGGAGTCTTTGGCATGTCTGAAAGTCATTGGATAGGAGCCAATGAGGAGACTGGATTGAAGGTAAAAGTAGAGAGGTGATCACAGAAAGCAGGAGGTCATGGTGGAGGGACAGGAAAGGAGGGGTCAGGTGATAGGGCAGCCTTTAAGGAGCCATGACCCTTCATCTTCCGAGGCAGAGGAAAAGCTTCCAGGATGGATGAGAAGCTGAGTAAGGTAATGGACCTGTCAGGTAACAAAACAGAACCCTAGTCTCAGGACTGTGTGTGCATGTGTGTGTGCACGTGTGTGTGTGCATGCACGCACTTACCTGTGTGATGCAAACCATGCTGTCTTGTACGAGTCACATTTCTCTCTGGTGTCAAGCATGGACATTTTCTCTCCCTGAGATAGTCAAGGCAAGGACTATGGCTTCAACTGCTTTTGCAATTCCAACAGCAACCAAGTACAGGACTGAGTGAGTCACGAATGAGCCTGGCCCTGCTCATCATGATGCCTTTTTCTCTCAAATTCTCTAGGCAAGTCTTTAAGAAGCACTGAGCACCAAGCACTGTCTATCTTTTGGAAGCTGGGCTGTGCCTTTAAGATTATTCATATTGACCTGGCACATCTTGCAAACACTATGAATAAAATGAGGAGAAAAACCCAACCTACAACTGAAAAAAAAATTACATGATGGAAAGAGAGGATATTAAAAGAAACAAAGACAGTTTCCTCTTCTCTCTTTTAAGTTGCTATGTTTTTTAGAGTTAGTTTGAGCTGAAAGGCCCCAGGTGGCAATTTTGTTCCTTTACTCTTTTAGCTTTTCTCCAGGTCTCATTGCTTGTCATGGCAGGGCACACAGTACACTCCTCCTCAGCCCAGGGCTAAACCAAGCCTGCGCGCCTTCACCAACAGAGCCAAGCACAGGGCATGAGATGAGCCTCATCATCTAGCTTTGGCTGGATGTTTGACACAGATCCAGAAGGAATTCCCACTGTCTGGCCACATGCCCTCAGCTCTTCTTTTCCTGCCACTTGCAGCATTTGAAGTTCACTCTGTTCATTTTTAGTACTTGATTATGGTTCAGTTAGCAACTTGATGGTGCTCACAGCTTCCTATCACACAGTATAGTGTAGATCAAGCTTGTTCAACCTGTGGCCCTCAGGCCACATGCAGCCCAGGATGGCTTTGAATGCAGCCCAACACAAATTCATATACTTTCTTAAAACATTAAGAGATTTCTTTTGCAACCATTTTTTTAAAGCTCATCATCAGCTCTCATTAGTGTTAGTGTTTGTTATGTGTGGCCCAAGACAATTCTTCTTTCAGTGTGGCTCAGGGAAGCCAAAAAATTGGACACCCTCAGTGAAGATGTTTATGTATATCGTAACTCTTTCACACATCAAACCCTAAATTCCTGAGGACCAAGGTCCATGACTGACCATCTTTATATTCCTATCACAGCCACCAAATTAGCCTTTGATAAATATTTGTTCTTAAAGGAATAAATGGTTCACAGAACTAATCTTTCTCAACTGTAAGATGAGGCAGCTGACCTAGAATATGTAAGCTCCTCCTGACTCAAACTTCCAAGTATGTCATGGGTCTGTTGCCCTCACTAACTTCAAACACGTAAGACTCATTCTTGAGAGTTATCCAGGGTTTTAAGGTTGTGCTAGGACAGAGGGCATTTAGAATTTAAAATCTAGATGAAGAGACAGAAGTAACCCTTATGAAAGTGGCCCAAAATATGACAAGCTGCTCATACTAAAGTCTGAATTGTATGACAGACCCTGGAGATGAGAGGACAATCAGAAAACCAGTGCTGGGGTCCACACTGGGCCATGTGCCTGTAGGACTTCTCTTACAGTTGCTCCAAAACCATGGGCAGCATAGCTCTTTGGGTTGTGTGGCATAGCTCTTTAGGTTAGCTCTTTAGCTGATTACGATTGCCAAGATAGGAGAGAGTGGAGTCAGTGTTCAACTTTTCTTAGTGGTGAGCGGAAATAGGGCCTAGAATTGTTGTGTTTTAATGGTGGAATGCAAAAAGGTCCGTCTGGCAATGTCTGGGGACACAGCAGAGTATTTGGTTGTAAAGAGTCTCAGTTGCAAGAGGATACTTGGAACTTGAGAGTGGGGTGCGGAAATACCAGGTGTCAGGGAGAGAAAAGGGGATGGAGAACACTCCAGAATGCTGATGTAATTTATTTCATACCTGAGTCTGGGGCTGACTGGCCCCACTAAGGAGAAGAGTCATGAGCCGGCTGGAACACAACAGGAAGTTCTTATCTGCGCTAATAAGTGGGCTACTAATGTCCCTGCCATATACAGTTGTCCCTCAGCATCCGTGACACAATACTTCCAGGAACTCCCGCTGATACCAAAACCCACAGATCTCAAGTCCTGTGTATAAATCGGCATAGTGTTTGCATATAACCTATATTTGCATACAGGCTGCATACAGCAGGGTCTGCCTACACATTGTCCTAGTTGAGTGGATTCAGTGTAGCACCCAGCACATGGCAAAATCAAGTTTTATTTTCGGAATATTCTGGGATACTTTATTTTTTCCAAATATTTTTGCTCCATGGTTGGTTGAATCCACGGATGCGAAACCCGCAGCTACAGAGGGCCAACTGTACACCGTGTAAGCACTTCCTGCGCCTCAGTGCAGTGGGAACATGGGGGCAGGGTTCCAGCTCCCCCCACCCACAGAATCAGAGCCACCCCACCCCTCCCCTCCCACCGCATACGCCTCCCAAGAGTGGACTTGAGTAAACCCCACAGAAATCGTTTTGGGGTGGGAAAATGTGACCACTGGCCCTGTGGCTTCTCGGTCCTGGGTAACAGAGCGAGTCTGACAGCATCACGTGGTGCCCAGGATCCTGCTGGGCCTGGCAGCAAGACAGTGCTGTGTGAACCTTGAGGAAACACCATGGGAGGGGGCAGCTTTTCATTTCTCAGGAACCTCTTCTCTTTGGGGTTGTGGCTCTTCACAATTGGAAGGCACTAATTTCGATCTCTCCAAACCTTGAAGATATTGGGGGAAATGCAAGATGTTGTTCTCTGGATTTTGCCAAGATTAAGCCTGATCTTTGTTATGCCTGGTAATGACAGGGGGGCCCTGGCCAGCTGTCAGCATCACGAGACCTGCTCAGAGCCCCACGCTGAGCCGTGACCCTGTCCCAGTGCCAGATCCCTGTTTGTTTGTTTGTTTGCTTCAATAGGGGTATTCGGAGTGACTGTCTCATTCCCAACAACCCTCATTTGCTAGTGAGGTTTCACCAAAAACCAAGCATTAGGGGACACCAAAATCCATGAGGTTGGGAATTCCTCACAAGAGCCAGGCTGCTGGTGTGGGACCCCAAAGCCCTGGCCCAGCCCACAGAGTGGCCCTGGCTGTGGGGAAGGGGGACAGTCAGTGACAGAGGGAGTACCAGAAGTGAGGCAGTGTTTTTCCCTTGGGCTCAGTCTGCTTCCTCCAGCTCAGCTCAGGCACATTATGGTCACCTTCAGTCACTTGCAACATCAAGAAAGTGCCCTTGAATCTTGGCTTTGAGTTCACTCCACAAGCTTGGACTGAAGTGCTCAAGGCCTAAAACCTTCCTCTTTTCGGTTAATTCCAACACTGAGCCAAGTTCTCTTCAGTTCTGCAAATATTTGGATTTGGAGCCAGGCCAAGAAATATATGTATACTGGGGTGCCAAAAAAAGTATATACATTTTAAGAGATGTTATCTATGTATTACTTTTTGAAGTTAAATTGAATTACAGTAGCGATGTATAGTATGATGTTTGCACAAAAGCTAGTGTTAATCAAATGAATGCTAGCATTACCATGCAACAGGCAGGACAGTCAAAGAAAATGGTGAAAGCACCGTTGTAGTTTGAGGAGCACAAGACCATTTTGAAGTGGTATTTAAAATTCGAGAACATTCTCCTGACTTAACACCCCTTGATGTCTACCTATGGGGAACCTTAAAGGATGTGGTGTACTATAGAAAACTGGCTACACTGATGGCACTTTGGGAAGAATGAAATAGCATAGGGATGGATACAAGCAGAAACTTTGGTCAACATTGCTCAAGCAGTAGTTCGCCGTAATCAGAAGTGTCTGGACACTGATGGTGACCACTTTGAGCACCTCTTGTAATTGCAGAAGTCAAACGTGACTTGTATTCATCGTTCGATATTAGTATATATTGAATATTAAAATTTTAATAGCTTTTTCTTTTCTTAAAATGTGTATACATATTTTTGGCACCTCCTGCATTTGAAATCACAAAGACTTTCAACACAGAGTTTCAGGTTCAAATATTTGCAGTCCAGATGAGGAAACATGCTCATCAAAGTAGCGGTAAGTACCAAACAAATCCATCACACATTTATTCCACACACCTTCTGCAGTGACACCCAGGTCCCTGTCCTCATCATGCCCACAATTTAGTAAGGAGGTAGGAAGCATGGAAGTAAACAAAGAAGCAAATAGAACAATGACTAATTGTGCCAAGTGTTGTAATGAACAATGTTGGGAACCTCTTTTACACAGGCAGGCATGGAAGGATGGAAGGCCCTACTGAGGTGACATTGAAGCTGACCACTGGAAGATCGGTAGTAAGAATTCCAGGAAAAAGAAGGGAATGGCCTGTACAAAGGATCTGAAGGAAAACAACGTCTACCATCCATCCTTTTATTTTAATTTTTGCTAACTTAACAGCACCGTGCTTTGTAGAGAAAAGGCAAATAATGATCTCATGAGGGATTGATTAATTGAATCATAGAAATGCCTTTCAGGTGAACGAAGACTTTGATTTTAAAAGTAACTTTAGGTTGCCTGGGGTTCAGGGTCACAGTACAGCCTTGGCTCAGCTGTGGAGTGAGAGTGGCATTCGACACAGGGTGAGATGCTGTAATTTACCGGGAAAGCAGTAACCACAAAGATGCCTTGGGAGCAGGTCCCTGAAGCCAGCCCGTAGCATGTTCCATATATTAGGCCTGCACAAGACGCAGGTCCAGCTTTGTAGAGTTTTCCATTTCAATTTCCAAGGCTGATTTAAAAAGACTGAGTCTCATGAAGCATGGTCATGGTGAAGACTAGAAAAGAACGAAGGTAAGATAATCTATTTTCAACAGTCAATGTCCAAGTTTTCTCTCTTCAGCTGGGACTGGTTTGATCAATAGTTAGGAGTTTGGTTAATTACTAATGAGTGCTTTCTAAGTTTTGTGGGAAATGTAGTATGGCAGAACTATGAATTGAAAGAATAAATGTGGATGACCAAAGACCATCAAGTCATTAAGAAGGCTCACAACTCCTCCTTGGAGCCCCAGCTCAGTGAGTGCAAGGTCTGTTGATGGAAGTGAAAACTGTGAGTCATCCTGGACCACTCTCCCCCCAGTGTTGTTGTTTACCAAATTCTCCTGATTTTGCCACATATGTCCCTAATCACTCTACTTTTTCCTGAAAGATAGAGGGAGTAACAGTGCTTACTTTATGGGTGGAGGTGAGGATGAAATGCCCTAGTAAAGTGAGCAGCATACTCAATAAATGTGGGTGAATATTATTAGGGAAAGCCTGGTGTCCTTTTCGGGACAGTGAAGGACCAAACCCTTCTAGACCCAGAAAAAGTAGATTCACTCTTAGGCTCTGAACTACCTAATGAGCCATTGAGTTCCAATGGGAAAGAAGCATTCTGTGTTGCTTGTTTGTTTTGATGGTTTCAGGGGAAGGAATGTGGGTTGGAGAGAGAGCAAATAGACTAGGGAAGAGCCAAGGATTTGTACCTCCAAAGGCAATAATGACCTGTGTCTTAGAACTTTCAGGACCAGGATTGGGTGATATCTTTGTGGATTCTTGGCAGACTGGGTCCTCAAAACTTTGGCCTTGGGGTTCTGTGACAAGGTGTGCAGAGAGGGGAGAAGATGAGCATGAGGGACATTTCTGTGGACCCCCTTCCCAACCAGGAGATGGGGGACCAGCACAGTGTGGAACTGGCATTCTTCACAAGTTCTCAGCAAGACAATTGACTGAGAAAGACTTTCTAACTGACCTTTACTAGAAAGAGCTCAAACAGTCATGATTTGCTTTAGAAAATAAAGGTAAACATTTCTTAACTTTCAATGGTGTGGAGAAATGTATTACTTTGTGTTGCTATTACAATCAAAATAAAAAGGCATGTAAAAAACATGGAATTGGTAGTAATTCTTTTAGCCTATGTGCATTTTCTCAATCAATGGCACTAAAAGTATGACTGCTACTGTAGGAGAGCCTGAGAAAATTTTTTTTTCTCCTTGGTCCTCATTCTTGAACCAGTTGAGAATGACTAGCTTATGGGTTAAGTCTAATGAACACAGAATTCCATCCATGGCAGTGCTCTTACTTCATCTCCTGGCACCCCTGAGCCCTTGAACATGCAATGCTCATGTGTTTATTCATTCATTCATCCTACTAATATTTCTTTATGCACCTAATGGTATCTAACGGTATTTCTCAGGTCACGGCCAGACAAGAGCGAAGAAGACCCAGAGACCCCACTGTCCTGGAGCTGGTCTTCTCCTTCCCTGGCCAAGTGTGCTGCTTCCCACCTGCACACTGTTTTTCCTGCTGAAGTGACCTGTCTCCCCGTCCCTGTCTGTCAAAGTCCCATTCATGATACAAACCACCGAGGCTTCAACCCAGGTGGGAAACTTGACAGCTCTCCTGGGGAGCAGGATCCCTTCATGGTGACCCTGCACATGCCCCAGAACAGAGCCGCTGCTGTGGAAATGGCCCTTCATCTACTTGCCCACATCCCTCGTGACACTATCAACGTGCCTGTGCCCTAGGCTAGGCACAGATGTATTTGCCAAAGTCCAGGCACACAACTCTCACAGGAAAGGGCTTCTTAATGCTATGCACTTGCCCAAATATTGCCATGCAGCTATCTTTTCTCGCAGAGTCATGGCCACGGATCCAGCATTTCTCAACCCAGGCTGCACATTAAAATCATCTGGGGAGCTTTTTAAAAAGCACCATTGCTGGCTTTCCTCCATAGAGAATCTGATTTAATTGATCGACGGGAGGGTAGCAGGCCTGGCTTTATTTAAAAGCTCCCTAAATGAAACCACTCCGCAACTGGAGTTGAGAGCAGAGAGACAAAAACAAAAACCAAGTGGCATGGCCCTTCGGAAAACTCCTGCCATCTTGCAGGCACACCAAGGGCATGAACTGGGCCATCAGAACAATAGGAGCTTCAGAGGTGCTTGCTCTGGGTCACCATCCCACAGCGGCCCTTTGGGTCCAGCTGGGCAGTACCGTTGTTTTCTGTCCCAGAGCAAGAGGTTTGGGAGTACAGAGGCTGGTCCATTCCAAGAGCTGGGGCTGGTGGCTGCCAGCACGCAGTCCACACTGGCCTTCTTGCTGGAAGGGGAGCCATGTGATTGTCACCACATTTGTGGTCTCAGTGGGAACTTCTAGAACCCTCCAAGATGGTTCACCGACCCCAGTGGTTCTCACCCTTTCTAGTGCCGCAGCCCTCTAATACAGCTCCTCATGGTGTGGGGACCCCCATAAAATTATTTTCGTTGCTACGTCATAACTGTCATTTTGCTACTGTTATGAATCGTCATGTAAATATCTGATACGTGTTTTCCGATGGTCTTAGGTGACCCCTGTGAAAGGGTCGTTCGACCCCCAAAGGCGTCGTGACCCACAGGTTGAGAACCGCTGACCTGCCCCATCTCTGAGTAGAGCAACTCAAGAACCCCACTCCGGATTCCCCCCTGTGAAGTGTGTGGACAAAGAGTGTGACTCGTGTGGGTTGACGATCCCACCATCACATCTGGCCTGCTTCCCCCAACCCCAGCTGGCATTTGGCTACAGGGCGTGTCTCTGCTATGACATCGCCCCCCTTATAGGGAAGGAGGCAGAGCCTTTGAAGAAAGGGTATAAAAGGAAGAAAAGAGTGTGTTCTCAACACCTCAAGGTCATGGCCATCACCCTCCTTCCTGGGAAAGGTGTGATGTGATTAAAAGAACCCATTACTGCTTGGTTCCCACAGGTTTTGCAGGGTGCAGACCAGGAAATCGGGTATCAGTTTTCTGAGCCAATCAGGAGCCACCGTCAGACTCTACAGCCGGGGGACAAAGTAGGCTGACCAGACGTCCCGTTTTAAATGGGACAGAAAACAACGGTACTGCCCCGTTTCATACGGTATGTGCGGTCAGCCTAGACTCACTGGGCTACATTCAAAATGTCACTAGGCTGACCAGATGCACCATTTGAAATGGACAGGACCGTTGTTTTCTGTCCCCTTTAAAATGGTACATCTGGTCAGCCTAGACAGAGGAGGGCGGCATTAAAAGAAGCCCAGAACAGAAAGTTTCCCAAGACCACCCTCTGAGATCCCCCACTCTGTAGTGACCCCACGTGATTCGTGAGCAACCACAAGGAACTGTTGCATCTATTTTTCTCCCTAAATCATCTCCATACCTCCAAAAAAATAAAAAAAGTTTGAAAACCCACTAAGCATTGGCTATTTTTAGAATTGTTGCTCTCTATTTTCTAACCTCCATAATTCCTATGCACCTTAAGCCCATTTTAATTTTGTGTACGATTTAGTGTTAAATAATGGTATAGAACTTCAACATAACGCTTCATAAACTGGTAGACCAATTATTCTGTCAGCC
This sequence comes from Lyroderma lyra, assembly GCA_004026885.1. Lineage (NCBI taxonomy): Eukaryota > Metazoa > Chordata > Mammalia > Chiroptera > Megadermatidae > Lyroderma > Lyroderma lyra. The sequence goes on from PVJL010002813.1 coordinate 141,216, forward strand.
TTCACTTCTTCAGACTAAACAATATAACTGCAATTTGCATATGCTCCCTAGGTTATTGCAGAAAAGCCTGTTTCAGTGCACTTCAAGTATAGAACACCGATCATTTTAAATCACAGTCAATTGCCCAGCTTTCCACTTGGATAAAATTCAGGTGCCATTTTGTTCACAAAGATAATTTTACTTCAAGATTTACAGCAGTGCCTCTGGTCTGAGTCCATCTTCCTCAGCATTCTCCAGCCCCGTTTCCTTTTTATTGTCCCTTAAACCCACAAGACTACCTTTCAAAATAATGAATCAAGAGTAAAATTTAATGGAGATAGCTGCCGTATTAGAGAGATGTGCTGGGAAGCTTTGAAAACCAGGGAGAATACATTACACATCTCTTCTCCGACACCAAGGAAGGCGGGCTCCACCTTAGGGTGAGGCCACGGTGGTGACTGGGGCGGGAGTGTGAGCCCAGCCTCTCAGGCCTACATTTGAGGCTTTGCATGGCCTAAATGTTCGTTATTAATTGGAGCAGACGCAGCACTCCTGGGAAAGTCAAGCCACGCGGGGCCACAGGCGAGCATGCACGACACACCTCTTCATTACAGCCGGCCGGTATTTAGCATCATCGCCTGGGACCACAGTGTTGTATGACACCAGGCTCAGGTTTGGGAGATGACATGCTGTGTGTTACATTTCCATTCCCTTTCTTCTCCTGGAACGTGGCCTTTGTCCTGCTTTGGGCTCATCATGTCCAGGTTGCACATGTATAAGATTCAGACAGTCATACCTGCTCCTGCATGGTGATCAGGATAGCAAGGGCAATGTGGACTACGTGTTGGGAACCCCCACAGGAAGCCTGACAGACTCACAGCGTTAGCAGCATGGTGGCCAAGCAGCACAGCCCAGGCCTGGGCAAGCAATGGTGTATTTGGGCGGGTTTTGGGTGCCTTTCAAGATCTGGGCTTTGGGCCCTGCAGCTGTATATAATACAAGGGGAACCCAAATAAACCTAGTTTATTTATTTATAAAAATTGTGTATTTATTTTTATAGGATTAAACTTCAAAAGTACTCTGACGCAATACACCTATCAAGACGCTTTTTCCACTGCTCAAAACAGTTTTTGAACTCATCAATTTTAATGTCTTTTAGTGCTTCTGCCATTTTGTGTTTCACCTTTTCCACACTGGCAAAACATTTCCCTTTGAAGACTTTTTTAATCCAGAAAAACAAACAAACAAGAAAAAGGTAGCTCAGGGAGCAATCAGGTGAATAGGGAGGTCGAGGCACAAGAGTCCTGCCATTTTTGGTTAAAAAACGCTGAACCCTCAGTGCAGTGTGGGCAGGTACACTGTCATGCCACATGCTGTTTGTGTACATCACCCATCATGAAATGGATAAATGTGTTGAAGGAGACTCCAAAAAAAAAATTTCCTGAAGCAGAAAACAGCCTCTCACAAAAACACCAGCTGGTACACGGATGCAGATGGTTCCTAGAACACTCACACAGCCGGGAAGCCTGTACTACTAAGGGACCACGCTCCAGAGTAAATTCCAGGGTTTTCGGGGGGCCCCTTTCATACACTGATGCATTGGGAAGAGTTTGTTCGCTGGGTTCCTCATCTCTCACCTTCAATTCAGTATGAAGGAAGGATGAGGAGCTTCCAGTCTAATAACTAAAGGGAATTTTAAAAGTACATGTACACAGGAGTCTACAATTTTCTTTACAAGAAACTGCAAACCAACAGCAAGGAGCCCCCATGATGAATTCAGCTGAATTACACTTCTTACTCCAGTGAATCAGGTAGCAGCAAAGAACATGTGGACAGAATCCCAGGGCTTCAGACTCTCCTCCTTCCCTTGGCCACGTGCTCCTGATTGTTAAGGAGAGGTGATGACAGCAGGTGGCCCCTGAAATGCGAACTGCAGGTGACTGTGCCATGGAGGGGCTCAGAGCCTGGCTGAGAAGAAAGATAGGAACCCAAAAGGGTGCAGGACAATGTGAGAAGTACCATGCAGGAACGATGTCCAAATGTGATGGGAAGGAGGGACCAGGTGTGCTGGGGAGGGCCAGGAAAGCCTTTATGGATTGCAGCAGCTGAGATGCATTCCAAAGAACCTGTAGAGATTGATTGACAGATGGAGTATCGGGAGGGGCGGGCGTGTGCAGAGGCTGGGGGCCTGCAGGAGCTATAAGCTATAAGAGTCCACGTCAGGGGCCTTCTGTACCTATATGCATGGGAACCTTGGCTGGGAGTGACATGATGGCATGTCCTAGGTGGGATATTGGAGAACGATATGTCCAGTGGCAATGTGGAGGTGAACAGGAGACAAAGTGATGAGCGAAATGCATAGTTAGACACACTCAGAATGTAATAAGGATGATGAGTTGAGGGTGGGTATAGAATTTGTTGGGAAGATGATGGCATACTAAGTTAGAAGAGGCTATAGATTATCCAAGTGGAGATGTCTAGTACAGATGCTGTTGGACTTATGATAGAGTTACGTTCCCAGTAAATCCATGGCAAGTTGAAAATATTGTAAGTCAAAAATGCACTTACTACGCCGAACCTGCCGAATGTCATAGCTTAGCCCAGCCCTGCCTCAGGCGTACTCAGGACACTTGCATGGGCCTAGAATTCCATCTCCAGAGTCACCGCCTCCCTCTTCTCCTCACCAGAAGTGGGAGACACAGATGTGTGTTTTGTAGACATGATGGGAAGCAAAAATACAAAATAAAATGTCCCCCAAACACTGGCAACACAGTACACTGTTGACCCTCATGATAGTGAGACACTCACTGCTCCTGCCCAGTGTCACAAGAGGGTACTACAAATCACTAGCTCAGGAAAAGATCAAAATTCAAAATTTGATGTATAGTTTCTACTGAATGCATATAACTTTTGTACCATTATAAAATTGAAAAATTGTAAGTCAGACCATCCTAGGTTGGGGATAGGCTGTACGTTTAGGAAAATAAGAGTCCAAACATCTGTGCAGAGGTCTCTCCTGGAGATGAAAATCCAAGTAGAGAGGGCTGTGGAGGGTTAGGGTTGTTGAGGGGGCATAAACAGCTGAAGAGGAGGAAGGAGCCCAGGAAGCTGGAGGCACCAATGTCACCTGGACACACAGGTCCTATGAAAGGAAGAAAAGCAGGGGAGTGTCACTCCATGGACCCAACGGTGGGGGGTCATCACCAGTGTCAAGTATTTGAGGTACCTCCTAAAATATTCTCTTTGGCATAGAGGTAGGCTGACCTGCTTTAAACGGGACAGAAAACAATGGTGCTGTCCCATTTCAAATGGTACGTCTGGTCAGCCTACTGACACCTTGAATGTAGCCCAGTGAGACGAGGCTGACCATATGCACTGTTTGAAGCAGGATAGTACTGTTGTTCTCTGTCCCATTTAAAAACGGGACGTCTGGTCAGCCTACATTTAAGAGTTTCGGGGAACCTGAGCGAGAACTGTCCCAACGAAACCATTCCAGGGAATGGAAGAAACCAGATTTCACTGTGCTGAAAATGAGTAAGAAAGGTTCAGTGGAGACCACAGGAAAGGCGTGTGTCCTAGAAAACCCTGAGACGTCTGTGTGCACACTTGGCTCTGTGTGTGCAGGTTCTGCTATGTTCGTCAAGCAAGCAACAAGCCTGAGAGCATCTTCAGTGTGACAATCTGGTCAGCACTGGGGATGTAAGTTCAGCAAGACAGAGTCCCTGTGTCCAGAACACTTCTGTCTGTGATTCCAGACACCTAGACCGGAATGTCAAAATGGAAGAGGACAAATTCTGGACAGAGCGGTATTTAGTATGAGTCATGACCTGGAAGAGAAAGACACAATCCTTGCTCTCAAGGAGCTCACCATTTAGTTTGTCCACAGACAGTTATAATGTAGCAAAAGAGGGAATGATATAGCACGGGGTGTTGTACTATGTGCACCCCCCAAAAATGAAATACATTTTAAGTGAAAATTGAGGAAAGTCTCCAGGAGAAGGTGGTGTTTGATTCAAACCTTGAACAATGGGTCATAAAGGCTAATGAGATGGCAGATAGAGTGTAGTATTTTAAGGAGAAGCCCCTCAAGACACTGTCGTAACATAGAAAAGTGAGCACACAGAACTAATCTAGAGCAGAGGCAGACGTACTGGAATAATTACTTGGATTGAAGCCTTTCCTATACTTGCTGATCACCCAGATCCAAGCTCCCTGACTGATCTTGGCTGGAGGACTGGCTGTACACCGTGGAGATGGATCTAACATTGCCTCTTCCAAAGAGCGTGTCCTGATGAGGGTGGTGGGACAAGCTGCCCTTGACTTCTGTGTGTGCACACGTGTGCGTGTCTATTCTCTATGGATGTGTCTATATTGTGTGACCTTTCACCCAGTGCTCCCTGGGCAATGGTATCACATGGCACCAAGGGAAAGAAAACAAGCACACCGCCTACACTGGGGACAGTAACTGAGGAGACCTGCAGTAAGCGCATGCCTTCAAGTCCTGCTGTGTCTCCATCACGAAGCTCACACTCTCTTTTAAAGAGGCATCATATTTTCATCTGTGTTTATTTTTGAAAACATTGAATTGTATGACGATAGGGCCTTGGTACAAAATGTAGAAATGTGAGGTTTAAACATTAGTTGCATAATTTAAAAAAATATATCCCAACTTTTAATTAAGGCAAAGAAACTTAATCTAAACCAATACGTGATTGGCGTTGACTAACAACTCTAAACAAGACCATAATTCAAAAACGGATTCATCATTCGTCCTGTGTCTGACATTATCCCGGTCTGCAGTTATGTTCTCACTGTACAGAGGCTCAGCGACCTGAGATTTGGGCCTGTCTCAGCAGCCCTTTTTTGGCACCAACAGGACAGAATGCACATCAACCCAATCAGCCTCTAAGCTGGCCCCAAACATCGAATGAGCCTGCACACGGTGGCGTCATGTCAGGCGCACACAAAATTGGCCAGCAGCCTCCGGGGCGTGAGCCTGGCAACGCTCTGGATCAGCAAATAGGCTTTTTGAAAAAGCCCAAACAAACCATAAGGAAATCCTGCATTCTGGAACAAAAGGTATAAAAGCTAAGGAAAGACACACATCGCCATTGTCTGGTTTGCCCGGATGTGAGCCTTGGGAGGAAGATAACATGAAAGACACCCTATCTGCAGCGCCAAGACCACAGGTCCCCTGAAAACAGGACAAAAAAGGAGCAGGAGCAAGTGCTTTCAGCTGGGCCAGGGGAAATCAAAGGAGCAGCTCCCTCTTGAATGTGTTTAAGAAATAGAGACACAGGGGGAGGAAAATGAGGAAGGACACCAGGACTGAGTTAAAGTTTTCAGGAAAAACATGAGGGCTGGAGAGGGGAAAAGCGGGGGTGGGGGGATGATTTAACGCCAGCCAGAGGAATAGGAACAGGGTGTGTTTTTATAAACATGTTTGCTTTTTCCTTTTCTTTTTTTTTTTTGTTCAGGGGGAGGAATGTGAAAAAGAAAAAGTAAACCCATCTAATGAATGAGGAGGGCATTGAAAACGAAATGACGCCAAATCAGCTGAGCGTTTAAACTCTTTTTAAAAAATTATCTTAAACAAGAAAAATAAAGATAAGGGGTAAGTACGATTGGGAAATAATGAAAATGTTGTCAATAAACTATTGATAAGGTAGAGTTTAGGGAGTATTTAGAGAAATTGAAGGTATGCAAATAAGAGGTTAAAATAGCAGGCATCCTAGGGTAGTTAGTGGTTCTGGCCAAAGCGTTTGCAACACCCCAAGTCACATCTCACACTGATGTCGTCGTGCATGACAAAGGCATTAATTTTTCTCAGAGTCATACATTAGTCTGTCTCTCATCTTTTTCACCTCTCTTGGTGAACAATGTGATAAAATTGACTAAAGCAAAAGATGTTTAAAATGCTTTTTGGTATTAAATAGAAACAGAAACACATCTCCCAATGAAAAGAAGGAAACTGAGGCACCGGGTACATAATGAAAGGAATCGTCGAAGATGAGTGACCACGTCAATTCCAATAGCTCGGTTCAAACGAAGGTGCCCCGGGCCTCGGGTGTTCATGCTGGCTTGCCAGGGGGGTGGGGATGTTTCACTTTTTAACTGGAGCCACCGGCACTGGGGGTCCCCTGGGAAGTGACCTTCTCTGCATTTCTAATGTGACCACTGCTGGGGCTGCTCCTGTCCTGCCATTTTCCTACTCTGAGACACACCAGCCAAATAGCAGAGTTAACACGTGAATGCCAAGTCATCCTTTCACCCCTGACCTCCAACAAATTTCAGAAGGATTCCCACAATCCTTTATGAATTGCAAAATACATTGTGCCCACCCCTTTATACAGTCAAGAGAGAGGAGAGACGTGTTTTACTAGTTTCCGCATGCAGCCCTGACCAAGGGAGACGTTCACTTTGAACAAGCGAGAACTGAGCCCAGGTTTTGAGAACGCAGATGATGAGGTGAAGATGGTTAGCCTTGCCCTGTGCACCTTACAAGCGTCTCTGGCTGAGCCCCCCAGTCCTGGGCTAACAGGCAGCAGCCAGATACAGGCCTGCACGTGTCCCGATTTGGTCTCCGGGGGCCCTTTCGCTTCGGCCCCTCCAAAGTGGGCAGTGCATCTGAGGCCACTGGCCATACGGCCCACTCATCCCAGCACCTGATCTGAAGCATCATCGGGGTCACTGTTTTTAGTCTGCCTGCTCGCTTGTGCTGATGGGTCAATGACAGCAGGAACAAGTTATGCCAAAAAAGAAAACCCTCTCCTAAGCTGACTCAGCTTGGGACAGGAAAGCAGGGGCAGCTGGCATTTGGTGAAGCCCTTGACTGTCCCTACGAAATAGTACTGAACACGGCTGTGCCTTGGTGCCCAGGCTGACTTTGAAAGGCAGCAGCACGGTGTCAGCTAAGGGAGGTGATAAGCAGCATGCCATTTCTCTGAGCTAATGTGTCTGATCGTGTACCACGGGGACCAGCTTTCTATCTCTCTACAGATCGTGTGTTTTATGACAACCGTCTCCATGGCAACCAGGTGTCCAGACACTAAATGGATCTCAGGGATATTAGATCTCAGCCTGGTGCGGGGAGCCTGTCTGGCTGCAGTCTACTTGGAGCCATTCTCAGGGGCTCAGGAGAGTGAGGGGAGGCTCCCCAGGGCCCAGCGGGGCATGGAGACAGTGGTCACTGGAAAGGAGCCTTCTCTTGATCATTTTTACTAATGATCCAGAAGAAAGGTAAAGAGCAGGTACATTAAACTCACATGAAACTAACTGGGGAAGGGCTGCAAGCCACAGACACATGGGAGAACTCGTGTCAACGGCCGTGGAAGCAGCAGCCCCGGGGAGCCGTCCTGGATATCCCCACATTGACACCTCTGGGGCCAATACTCCAAAGTGAGAGAGTGGATGAGACTCACAAAGCAGATTGATCGGGAGAGAAAGTCCACAGTGAAGCTTAAAGCTGGACTCCACACCCAGGAGCAGAGCGAAGGGCTGCAGTTCAGACCCCTGTTGGGAAGATGAGTCCCCTCCCATGCCTCATTGTTCAGATGGCCTGGACATCGGACCGGGGAAGAGCAGCAGGGATGGTGGAGGCAGGAGGGGGTCGGGGGTCCACGAGCGACACCTTAGGGAGGCTCCTTATTGCTGGGTGCAGCTGCCATGCAAGTCACATGGGCTTCTCCCCAAAGGTGAGCTGAGCCCAGCTCTCACAGGTCATCCAGCCAGTTAGCCAGCTGTTCCTGGGCTTTTTTTTTTGTTTTGAAGTGACGCCCACAGGCTAACTGCACAGGGGGCCAGACCAGGACTTTGAGGCAGAGCCAGAAGGAAGGCACAGCTGATGCAATGGAACAAAGGGATATGCAGTTGGAACCCCAGTGACATCTAAATAGGCTGCAAATGGCCTTTTGGAGGAAACTCCCATCCCTGTCATAATCTAAACCAGGAGGGGATCGGCAAGGATAGGGGGAGGTAACCCGTGAGTGTGAGGGAGCAGGGGAGGCCAGCCCATGTGCTTTCTTTCTCTCTGTAATCTTCCTATCAGCCTGCGATTCATGATCCACCCAGCTGAGTTTTAAGTGTGTAGCACGTCTATTGAGAGAGGATACTTGGCCCCCAGAGCTCAGTATGTCCATTGGAGAAGGCTGCCCGTCCCTACCCCCCAAGAAAAGCGAGGGGTTAAATGTGTAACTATCAGCGAGCCTGGCAACAAAATAAGAGGAAACCACATTCTCCATGAATGAAGGAAGAAGCCGGGGGAAGGTAGTTGTTGCTTTTTCTTTTTTTAAAACATGAGTAAGATCCTCAATAAGTTTGACATTATTTAGCACGTTCTCTGAAAGGGGCCTCAGGTCACTCAGCAACAGATCGTGGAGGCAGAAACCACCAGCCTTCCCCCACCCTGGGTTCCAGACCCAGAGACAGCAGGTTGGCTTCGCCGGGGGCCTCCTTTGGGTTAGCCATTAACAATTCATAGAAGTGCAGACCCCGGCCCCGATCAGTCCAGCCCTCGGAATGTTATTAGAAAATCCTATTTCTGGTCTGTTATGAAACAGACGTTTTGATGTGCTGCCAGGCTTATGGGGAACTCTGGAATCGGAACATTTGCTGCTCGGAGGAGCTCAGGCCAGTGACTGTTACATAAAGCTTTCCTAGCAACTCAGGTTTATCACAGAATGGGAGGCAGCAGTGGAAAAAAAGCACAACCCGAGCCAGCCCACTATCCCCACGTGTTCTGAGGCCAGTGGGGAATGGCAAGGGGTGACTTAACCCTTGGCGCCCCGGCAGCCCAAGGCACCTGCACACAAGCCTCACGGCACGCAGAGCACCTCGTCTGGCCGCCGAACCAAGTGCCCGTTAAGAGTCCCGCAAACACTCCCTCAGGCCCTCTTCGGGCTGCTCCCAGGAATCAAAGAAGTCAAGTCGCATCATCCGATCCCTGCCAAGTGCGACGCATCTGATGGTGCAACTGTGTGTCTGAACTCCAGGGATGAAAAATCTCCTTTCTGAGCGCTTGGATCCAAAATTATGCAGATTAGGATAGAATCCTTTCCTGGTGATGGTGGCCAACTTTTGTGGGGTTTCTGAAAAGCATCTGCCCCTTCAATTGTTGCAAATCCCTCAGGCCTGGGAGGGTAGCAGTAGCCAAGGAGGCCTAGGAATAGAAACCAAAACAATACCATGTGACACTTCAGATCAAGGCCAGTGGTCTGTCGTGGTCTGTCTACACGTGACAGACAGCACAACCTGTGGGGTTAAAGAAAGGAAGAGATGTGGGAGATGTGTTTAACATATCGGGCTGGGTTGGGGGCACAGGACCCACATCCAGAGGGAAGATGGTTGAGTCGGGGCACACGTGGGTTGAGGAAAGGCAATTGGACAGAAGTAGTTCCTTGGTGGGCAGCTCTCGATGAACCTACCTGGGGACCGAAGTCCTCTCTCGGTGATGCCACTGGACCAATGCCTACATCCTCAACCACCAGCAGTGGGTGGATAACCTTTCCTAAGGTAAATCAGATCACCCCACATCTAGAGGGCCCACACCCCAACTCCTTCTTTGCCGAAGAGAGTGCAAGAGGATGAAAAGGCCGAAGCAACTTTTGTGCCTTAAAGAAACAACCCCAAGACATCCTAGTGGATTTGAAACTGAATTCACCTACCGAAGGTGAATTTCTATTTTCTGTAGTCCTTGGGAAGTCACCAGAAATCCAGAAAACTGTGCACTGAGATGCCTCTTAAAAGATTTCATTAAAGTTAAAAAAAAAAACTAAAGGCAACGGAGCTGCCCAAGGAGGACAATGGAGTCCAGCTACAGTTGCTTGTACTACTAGGTTGTATTATGCCCATTGAATAAGAAGAGGAACCCCCTGCAGAAGCCTCACCCAAGGAGTAGCACCCCCCGCAGGTGGGGGCCTGCTTGCAGACCTGGGATGCTGGCATGTCTTCGGTCCTGGAAAGCGGTCTGCAGCCAGCATGGCCATCACGAGCCAATTCCAATTGAAATGAGATCAATACTACTCAGTTTTCTCTTGCTGGCTCCTGAGTGATTCATGAATCTGAAAACTAGTTCATGAATCAGAGTGGGGGGGCTGGGCGGGGAGCATTTGTGCAGCCGGGAGCCTCCATTGCCTTCAGGAACCAGCCATTAGTTGCATAATGCTCGCCTGCCTGTGCGTTTCAACCAGTCTTTTTGGAAGCAGCTTTTGGCTTCTACTTATTCCCCTACTTTCCTTCTCGAAAGAAAGAGAATGGCATTGTGCACTAACGGTGTGTACATCTGTTGCAGTGGACATTTTCCTGCCCTTTGTGTAGTTGTGTGTACGTGTATAATGATGTTTGTATGCACACCGTGTGTGTACGTGTGTGTGTGTGTGTGTGTGTGTGTGTGTGTGTGTGTGTGTGACCGGCTGCAGGCCCTTTAAACCTGACCAGGAGCCAAGTTCATTTCTCAGCGGAGCAGGAGACGGGCGGTTGGAAACCACAGCCCTGTGAGTGCTGATTACAGCCTGCAAAGGAAAATGAGATTTCTATCTCGCAGGAATTCAGTTATAAAAATAAAATACAGCGTCTGGCTTGATTCAGCTAAATGTACAAGCACCAGGGCGTTTTTAATTTCACAGTGAAACTGGACAAGAAGAATGACCTAAAATGTTGCATTTAAAGAAAGTCAGAGGAGAGGGGGCGGTTGCAGGAAGGAAGTGGGAGTGGAGGGAGTTGGGGCGGGGGTGGGGGGTGAGGGAGAGGGAGAGAGGGAGGCAAGGAGGAGGGAGGTGGAGAGAGAAAAAAAAAACCCATCCTGCTGGCAAATGTATGCAGCAGGGATGATGTCATTGGAACAGTTGGAGGAGAGAGCAGAAAAACAGCTCGGGCTGTGCTAATCCTGTTTGCTGCCCTGAAGGGAATGGACGACAGCCAAGGCAGGGAGTTCTGGGAAACCATATAAGGGTGCCAAACAAGCTTTGCCGCCAACATTAGGAACTGACAGCTTTGTTCTTTGTAAGCTGGCTGCCCGCCAGAGGCCTCATTTCGGCTCTGCGGCATGATTAGCCTGGATGACCGCCAGCCCCGCGCTGAGAGCCCCTTTTCTTCTCTCTGAGCTTTTCCACCACCCCCTCTTTCCCTTTGCCAAACATGCAGCAGTTACCATGGCAGTCGAAAGTAAAGTTTAAAAAAAACAGCCAAGTGGGGAGGCACGCCTTTATCCAGATGTGCCACATGAGCAGATAGAAAGGCAGGGGACCTATTCATCAGGCTTTGACTGGAGAAGAAAACACTGGAGGCTAGCTGTCAGCTCGGTGAGGTGACTCCGGGATAAACACAGAGGACGGTGGCAGAGACACAGCCGCGCGGCTGTTTACAGAGAGGGGCTGGCTCCCAGGCCTCCTCTCCCTCGCTCTCTTCTGAGGCATTGTGGAGTGCCTAATGTGAAACGGAAAATGTCATGATTTCCACTGGGAATGTGTCCACGGTTTGGAGAAAGCTCCAGAAACGGAGGTCCATAAAGCACTAAAGGGAGCAGGAAGGAGGGGAGAGGGTGTGGACGGTCACAGTGTCCCTGGTCACCAAGGTGATCCCAGTGAACAAGAGCTGGGTCATGGAGCACAGCTGAGCCATGGCTCTTGAGCCCAAGGCCGTGCTGTGTTCTGGGGTGCAGCAGGGGAGTGTTTGGGGTTCTGGGGTGCAGCATAGGAGCGTGGCAGGTTCTGGGGTACAGCAGAGCAGTGTACTGGATTTAGGGGTACAACAGTGGAAGGTGCTGGGTTCTGGGGTGCAGCAGGGCAGTGTGTTAGGTTCTGGGGTACAGTACTGGGGCGCATCAGGTTATGGAGTACAGCAGGGCAGCATACTGGGTTTGGGGGTGCAGCAAGACTGTGTGTTGTATTTGGGGGGACAACATAGAGCATGTTGGTTTCTGGGTGCAGCATAGGAGCATGCTGGCATTTGGGGTGCGGCAGGACAGCGTGTCATGTTCTGTGGGTACAGCAGAGCTGTGTATCAAGTTTTCAGGTGCAGTAGGGAAGCATGTTGGATTCTGCGGTGCCTAAAGGGAGGGCATCGGGTTCTAGAGTGCAGGAGGGGAGCATGTTGGGTTCTGGGGTGCAGCCCAAGTGGGTGCTGGGATCCGGGATGCAGTGGGAACCTGACTGGTCCCCAGAGTCCTGCAGCCTGAGAGGCAGGGAGGTCCTCTCTGCCACTTGTAGGAGCCCCGACAGTTTCGTGTTACGTGAGGACCCTGTGAAGAGTCCAGTCTGCTATTTTTAATCGGGTTCATTTTTCACCTGCTTGGAAAGTGGAACATCTCCTGGGAGGTGACAAGTCGTGATCAAAGGCAAGTCTCCAGGCGGACAGCTGGCAGGTTTCCGAGGCAAAGGTTACTTAGAAGGGGAGGCTGGTTGCCAGCCTCCCCCACTGCAAAATCTGACACTCTTCACCCTCAGCGTTCAGCGAGCTTCTCGGAAAGGCTCCTTCTGGTTCTAGAAGTTGCTGCTGCAAGGGCTGATTTGGCTTTTTCCTGGCCTCTTTGGTTGGAAGACAGAGAGGCCATGGCAGGGCTGCATTCCCAAGGCCCGCAGCCCCCCATAACATGGACGGGCTGGGGCTTGCTTTGCCTTTGAAGAGCGTGCATGACCACCGCCCGGGGTCCATGGAGAGACACGGGGGTGGTGGGAAGGGAAGAGCACAAGGTCATGGAGAAAAAGTTGGCAAGTAGGAGACAGATCCCAGAAGCCACTGCTCCTGCTTGTCCTGCTTCCCTCACGGGCCAGCTACCCTGCTCAGAAAGTACAGTGGCCTCTTTGAGGGACAATCCTGAGGCAGAGCAGTATCAGTGCCCTCAGAGGCCTTTCTCGCCCATCCCTGCTGGGCAGAACACTGTACCTCACTGCCTTCTTGGACCCCTGTGGTCCCCACGTTCCCACACACGGCCTGGTTGTCACCCGCACCCGAGACGTGGCCATGGAGTAAGGAGGGGCATTCCCGTCCAAACAGCCGCCACCAGCTTGGGGTCCTGAGAGGACAGCAGCAGCCAGGAGGGTGCGTGCTGGAAGCAAGCAAGGGACACACTCTCACCTCACGTGGAGTACACACAGCAAATAAAACTTATTCAGGCAGAAAGGATCCAAGGACAACCCTCAGTTTCTTAAGAAGTAGGAATGGAAAGGGTCACTTGGGAGTGGAAAGTATTATTGTCCCCTCTCCTTAACCAGTGACTCCAAGCCAGGAGCTAGCAGATGTCTCCCCTTGGATGTGGGGACAAGCTCCTGGAGTCTGCCCAAGCAGCCACACTGAAGTGAGGGGGCGGCCCTGCTCAGGGCCTGGCCGAGCCACCTCCCCATTCTCTGAGTTGACTTGAGAAGGAAATGCTCACTAGTGACCTAGAAGCAACAGTGAGTCAGACGGCTTCATGTTCATTTTGTCATGTGAGAGACCTAGCATCATCGCATGCCTGAGCCTGTGAAACCCTGCAGCCTCCCCACCCCATTTGCTCATTGCGCCCCCACCCCCAGGTGCGGCCTGGAAACCAGCCTGTGGCCGGGATGTGAGGACCCACCTGCCCTCCTGGACGAGGGTGGATACCTGGTGCCCTGGGCCTCGTTTGCAAGGGGTGCAGGTTCTCTCCTACAGTTGGTTTGCAGGGGTGGGGGCGGAGCAGACAGCTTCGGTGCCCCTTGCAGCATCGCAGAGCAGGTCACCTGGTCCTGCAAAGGTGGCATGAGTTTCCTGTCTTTTCTCAGGACCCATATATTTGACGTAGTGTGTGTGAAACAGCAGAAAAACCATTAACCTCCCTTACAGATTAATGTAAGTTTCCTATTAGGTTTGTCAGGCAGACAGAACAGGACCCTGAAGGACTTTTTCTGTCCTGAGAAACCAAGAGAAAGCAAAAACACACCTGTCCCCTGGGTGGGGGTGGAGGAGGGAGTAAATGCATTTTCAGCAGCAACAGAAATCAAGAGCCAGATAGTATTTGCAAACAGGTGACCTGCTCAAGGTCTCCTGTGGTCTTCCATTTGGGGGGCTGGTTTTTGCCCTTGTTAAGAGTCCAATTTAATGTCTTGCTTCACTTGCATAGTAAAAATCATTACATGCAGACATTAAATCTGCATTAAAAGTCAACGTACAGAGACATTCCATCTTTGCCTTTGGTCATGACAAGATTTTGCAGCCATAAATAGAGAGCATAGAAATACTCATCTTTGTAGATACTTGTCACTAGCCTTGTAGCTGGAGACAAGCCTTTGTTGGTCTGCAAATTCAAGAGCAGGGATTCAGCTAAGGCTCCACATGGACTTCATAGAGTCAAGGGCCTGTTTGCTGGCTACGTGAAAGGTACTCGGATGGTCATATAAGACAAGGCTCTCACTTCAGGTGCGGCTTTAATGGGCACAAGTGTTGTTCTTCGTTACCTGGAGCTCAAGCCTGAACTGGAGGCAGGTGCAAAGGGAAGAAGACTGTTGAGGTGCCGCCAGCCCCAGCACCCGACCCCCATCCATGCAGCTTGGGCACTGCCTGTCCTGCAGACAGCTCCCCTGGGATCCCAGGACCGGGGTTCAGGAGCTGTTCACATGGGGAGGGAAGGACAGTGGCTGTTTTCCTGTATGTCTTTCTAGCCCCACCTGGTTGGGTTGGCAGTGTTTGAAGAGGCACTTGCAGCGTCAGTCCCTGCACCAGTTATGTGGAGCTTGCAGAGTCAGCTGGGCCCGAGGACGCCTGCCATGTAGGAAACTGGTTTTGAGGAGTTTTGAGACAGACTTGGGCTTTGCACTTATATTTGACTGGTCATGATACCACGTGCTGAATCTCACACCCTTCTGGTACGGGCGGTCACAAGGTGCATTGCTCACGCATACACAAGTGGATCTTTGGGTCATCATATTTGAAGTTTTGCCAACTAGACACATCTCGGATTAGTCAACAGATGCATGGTTTTATCTCCAAAGTTGTTCTACCAGTGGGACAAGGCCTCCCACTGTAAGACGGAGAGAGGAAGAGTTGCTCCAGCTCTGAGTGGAAGGCCACATAGAGTGTGTCTGACCCTCACTGCGTCCCAGGGGGCCACAGGGACAGCTGCTGTCATTCGTGCCTCTCGGATGAGCAAAGGCCATTTGGGTTGACTGGGCCAGAGCCACACAGCTAATGAGTGGCAGTGGCGGGCCTAGGATGGTGTCTTAAGGATCCTGCAGGCCCTGGGGGCCACCTCTGAGGTGAGCCTGAGTGAAGACCCACAGGGCACACTCAAAGCCCTTCCAGGCTCTGGCTCCTTCCTTGAAAAAGCCCAGCCCAGATACCAGTAGGAAACTCTCAGGTGACTGAGAACCAATGGTGGGGTTTCAACACCCTCAGGATCCTTTGCATTCACATAAGAAGACATCTGTTAGAAGCGGGAATGTTTTTTCCGGCCACAGAGTGAGTTCTGGTGCATAAATGTGTGCTGATGTCACCCACAGCACTGATCTACCTGCTTGCAATAAACCTGAGACAAGACCTAAAGGAAAAGAGTGACGTTTCTGTCACTTGTCTGCAGATCTGGGCAGTGGCACTCTAGAGGCCCAGGTGAAGGGGTGACTAAGGGAACCTCCCCGGGCTGGCAGGGCACCTGGTTGGTGCCAGGGCCTGGCTGTTCTTCCTTCCAGCTGAGGGCTGGCTTTTCAGGCCCCTGGATGAATGGGGAACCTGGTGGCCTTGGCAAGTCACGTATATCTCCAGTTGTCTCGGTTTCCTCATTTTAGTAGATGACATCTCTAAAGCACTTCATGATGCTACAATCAAGTGAGAGCTGTGAGAGATAAACGTAAAAAAAAAAAAAAAAAAAAAAATCACTCACGGCAACACAAGGCAGTGCTGCAGGAACTGTGACGTGGCAGACGCCATCAGTGTTCTGGGGTTGGGAGGAGACAAAGCACTTAGGAGCCCTGCCAATGCTTGGGCGGGTCCCTGAAGTCTGCACCCCTGGACCGAAGCCTCAGTTCCCATGTGTTCTACACCCGAGCTACATAACTGCAGGTGGTCAGTTATGCGGTGCTGGTTCTCAGTGAGTCCTGCTTCCCACCCAGTGTATGAGCTTTGTGAGGACCATTGCTGTACTTCTGGGTCCCCCATGTCCTCCATAGAACCTGAAAGGGCATGGCCTTGTGTGAAATACCAAAAGTCTCTTCTTGATGGACTGCCATTGAGAGAAGGGATAGGCCCCGGGAGGCAGGCACATAGTCTTAACTACACGGCCTGGCCTCAGGGAAGTCCCTCCACACAGCTCCCAGCCAGCTCCTCAGACAAATCAAGCTTAGCCCTAGAGATGGTTGAACACACAGGCAGCCTCAGGGCCACATGGACCCACGCGAACAGTTGCAGTCCAACCCTGCCCGTAGACAAGAAAATGACCTATTCGGTCTTGCTGCTTAGTCATGGTCTGAAACTGGAGCACTGAATCTGCTAATGGTGGCTTTTATTGCAGCACTGAGCCCATTTGCATCACTTTATGTGCAGTAACAGTGGAGAGGCTGTTTTTGTTTTTAAAGATAATGAGAAAAGTCTCTAATATTTAGCCAAAATGTATCTTTGCGGCGAGTGCAGATTTTTCGCCAAGTGATACTGTATGTAATCAGCAAAAGGCAAAAGTCTTGTTATCTACATCGTCTCATAACTGCACGAGATAACATTAAACTACAGGAAGTGTTAAGCAAAAAGGATAGAAGCTGCCTATTCAATCTTGAGCAGGCCCTCCCCTGCCTGTGCTGGGAACACCCTTCTGCAGATCAGGGTGGGCGAGTGGTGGACACAGGCCGTCCCTGCACCTTGTCACTGGTGGGCTGGGCTGCTGCAAACCGAGTCACCAGTCTCCTCAGTGTTGGTGGCCAATCTGCTGAAGTTTACATCAGGCCAAGGAAGAGGCTCTAGGGCAAGTCTCAGGCTGCCTGTGGCTGAAGGGAATTGGCCCAATCCCTACATATTTAGTGGAGATTACTGATGTGCAAACCACAAGGAGGGAACTGTGATATTAGGGAGTTCCCAGTCAAGTAGAGGTCCAAAACCTGATGGAGACAGCCCACCTTGGTCTTTTGGGGAATTCTGACTTGTGGTCTTATGATTAGGGAGAACAATGTCTCATCTCCAGGTGGGGACTCCTGCCCAAACCTGCCAGGGATAGGCGGGCAGGGCCTATGGCACCCCCAGAGGTGTTCCTGCACACCCAGCACAGCATGGCAGTTCTGCTCTGCCTGAGGTTCAGCTTCTCCAAGGCAGCAGAGGGTAGAGGGGAGGGGTCCCCAGTCACACCCAACACAGAGAGAGTCCACTCCACTGGGTGGCTGACCAGATGCCCCTTTTTAAATGGGACAGAAAACAACAGTATAATCCATTTAAAATGGTACGTACTGTGGTCAGCCTAATGACACCTTGAATGCAGCCCAGTGAGACTAGGCTGATCGTACATACCCTTTGAAATGGGACATACTATTGTTTTCTGTCCCATTTAAAATGGTGCATTTGGCCAGCCTAACCCTGACTGCTAGGGCACAGCGACAGCTGCATCATAGGCCGTACTGCCTATGGAAACGTGTGGTCAGCTCAGTGAGATCGGGACGTGCGGCTGACGTGGAGGCTCGTGTCCCTGGGAGAGATGCTGTGTCGTGTCTGCTCCTCACCGTGCGGGCGCATGCGTCTCTGAGCCTGGACAGCCCAGGGCACAGCCTCGGGAGCTCGGAGACTTCCTTCCCGGTACGTCCATAGCAGCCCAGACCTGCTTTTCCAGAGCTGTCCAGGCCCCGGCGTGGACGGTTGGAAGAGCCTGGGAGCTTTATCACGCAGGGAAGGCTCGGACCACGCAGGGCCAGGCAGCTGCCCGCCAGAAGGAACCAGCAACAATGAAGCTCCTTGCGCCAGGTGAGCTTCACAACCTCCAGAATGTTCTCAGAGTGATCGTCTTGGTGAAAAGACAGACACATTCTCACCGCACGCTGCTGTGGATGTTTAAAACCAAATCGCCGGAAGCAGGAGGACAAAACAAAGAACCAGGTTCTAGCTCCTCACTGCCGACCCAGCTCTGAGCACCAGTGACAGCGTGCAGGAAGACAAGCCCTGTGCCGCCATCATGGATCTGATTCTTTCACCATCAAAGGGGGATGCAGTGCAACCAGCAGGAGAAGGAAGGAAAATAAAGGAAAAACAAAACAACTGAAAGAACATGAGCAACTAGCAAAAACTCCGACAGGGTTGGCCTGGTGCTGTCACATTTTTGCAATGACCCAGGCCTGCGGCCTTCACCGGTAGCAGACGGTAAGAATCCAACTGTCACCATTTCTGGTGTCCTCACTAGTGAATCTGTGCAAGAACTGGTCTGTTTGTATATTTTTACATCTCTGCGATTCGTTGGAAGTCGCAAAAATATTAAAACACTAACTGGTAATTACAATCACAAAGTTGGAATGGCACTGTAAATAAGTAATGTCCACTTTTGAATGGGAAAGCATTCCCTCTGTGCCTCTTTGGGTGGCACAGGGTGTGTGTAATGAGTGTGCTGGGACAGGAAGGGACCTCGGCCTGGACGTCAGCCAGCTGCCCAGCCATGTGCAGGCGGCCAGCGGCACTGGGCCCGGGGCCGCGGGGGGTGGGGGTGGGGTGACCCTCTCAGGCCTCCTCACGCTGTCCTCCTCTCTATCCTGGCTGTCCCTCTATCTCTGCCTCCCTCTATCTCTCCAGTTCCCCGATCTCAGGCTTTCTCTCCCAGTCCCAGGCCTCTTTGTGGGAACCCAGCTTCTTGGTGCCCTCAGATCCATCACAAGACATGGTGGACAGGCTGCTGTTCCTGTTCCAGGCCACCAAGGATAACAGCCCCAACTCCCCCTGTGTCCAGGAGCCAGCTGCAGCTACTCGCCAGGGAGCCACTATCCAGCGGGATTGGTTAGCATCCACCCTCAGCCGGGCTGCCCTGCCCTGGAGAGATGGGGGGGCACCTGTGCATGCCCCCAGCAAGCGTCCTGTGTGGCCTGCAGAGACCGAGAACACACAAATAACCACACATGGACCTGTGTGATAGCCCCACAGGGGATCAAACAGGCAGGGAGAGCCCCTGGGTGGTCACGAAGGCCTCTCTGGAGAGGTGACCTTTCAGCCTGGATGGCAGGAGGAGCCCGCTCTGCAAGGCCAGGAGCAGCATTCCTGGAGGAGGGACAGCCGGTTTAAGCCCTGGAGGCAGGCGCAAGCCCGGCCTGTGAGAAAGAGCAAAAGTGATGCGGGGGAGGGTGGGGCTGGGAGGCCAAGGTGACTGTTCTGAATAGGGGACACTAAGAAGGGCAGCCACAAGCTTGCTGTACACCTTTTAGGTGCTGCTTTGATTGCTCTGTGGAACGGGGAGCCCAGGGAGGCAGGAAGGCTGGCTGAAAAGCCATCCGGGTCTCAGCCAGGGACAGGGCTCCTCCTGCTGCCTCCAGGCACACACTGGATTGGTGTGTCACCGACCCAGTCACGGCCCTCATCCTCTGGGAACTCCTAGCGCAGAGCCTGATCAAATCCAGTTGAAGACAGAAATGCCGCACCTCGAAGACGACAGGCCCTGAAGCCGGCAGGCCTCGGGCAGGCCCCTTTCAGCCACTTTCTCACCCAGTGGTCTTGCTCATGTGGCTCAACTCCACTGAGCCTCAGTTTCTTCACGTGTAAAATGAGGATAATCGTTGCCTCACAGAGTCGTGTGTGAACTAGGATGTTAACTCATCCAGCACAGAGCCTGGGACCCAGTAGGTCATCAACATGGTCTTTAGTGGCAGTGGCAGTAAGAGAGCAACACTGGCTCATTTGCCAAGTATTTATCGAGTGCCCCTTACATGCCCAACACTGTTCTGGGTGCCTGGATGCACCTGTGCACAGAATAAACCAAAACCCCCATTCTATGGAAATTAATTCTAGAAGGGAAGACGCACAAGGCATAACCATTTTTTAAAAGTCATTAATAGTGTGTGAAAAGGTAATAATTGCTAATGGAACAATGGGCCAGAGTACGGAGGTGGGAGTGCTGCGTGGAGGTGGGGGAGGGGCCTGGCTCTAAGCAGGGGGGTCTGGGTGGGCCTCTTGTAAGGGTGACACTGAGCAAAGGCTTCAAGGAGGTGACGGGTGTGGCTCTGTGGGGGTAGGTGCCGCGGACTGAGGGCACAGCCAGCACACAGCCATGACAGGAGAAAGTCCGGAGCATCCAAGGGCCAGCGAGGAGGTGGCTGGGGCCAGTTGGGGGTGGGGACGTGGAAGATAGAAGGTGATATGGGGAGTGGTGACCTTATGGGCCCTCGTGAGGACTGAGGCTGTCACGCTGAGGGAGATGGAGGCCATCAGAAGGTTGTCAGGGGGATAGGATGCGCCGAGGCTGCAGGTGGACCGCTCGGGCTGTGGCGGTGAGACTGCGCTGGGGGTGAGGAGGAAAGGCCAGTGAAGAGGCGGGCAGTAATTCAGAGCAGGGACGATGAGGGTCAGCGTGGGCGACAGTCACGCAGCGAAATTAACAAAGCGACTTCATCCTAGTTAATGACATTATCTTCAAAGACAGACCCAGTCTCGGAGTGCCCCTCAGTTATCTCAGGCCCTAAATGGGCTCCCAGAAGAGAAATGCCTTTCCAGAAGCTTCCCTCGCTTAACCCAGGATGCACCGCATGGTCATTTCTTGGCTTCTTGGACCCTCCTCTTTGACTTGGTTCAATGGTGCCAACACTGGGCACCGGCCACGGGGGCAGATTGAGCCAGCGCTGGCCCGACAGCTGGCATCCCGCTGACTGGAGTCTGACAGGCTGGATTCTGGGTGAGGTCAGGACCAGGGGTGAAGCTAGGACCAGGGGTGAGGCTAGGACCAGGGGTGAGGTCAGGACCAGGGGTGAAGCTAGGACTAGGGGTGAGGCTAGGACCAGGGGTGAGGCTAGGACCAGGGGTGAGGCTAAGACCAGGGGTGAGGCTAGGAAGAGGACAGAGGCTCACCCACTAGAGAGTGAGGTGACAGAGGAGCAAGATGCTCTTCCATACGATTTCTAGAGGGTGGGACTCGAGAACAATTGTTAGAATACAAGTGACACTGCCACTCACTGAGCACCGCCCTCGGCCAGGGTCAGGCAGACATTGTTTGTATCTTGCTACAACTGTAAAGCATGGGGATTGTCCCCACATGAAAAATGAGGACACTGAGGTTCATATAGGTCTGAACACACGTCCAGAAAATACGTTCATCTGTGCAGATAGAGCTTCCATCCCAGGCCAGTCTGCACAGCCTGTCCCATCTCTTATGGTAGCGCCATGGAAGGGGACATGTGGGAGTATGTTGGAGGATCTCAGCTCCCTTTCCCAAAGAGACCCAGGACATGGAGGCCTGTCCCAGCCTGACCTGGACCCTGGCCCATACATGCCTGTGCCCACGTGCCCTGGACTCTGCGTTGGTGACAATGGGCGCCATCCATCAGGATTTCAGCTCCTTGGGGGAAGGACTGTTGCGTTGACCTCTGGTTTCCAGTTGCTCAGCTCCAGGCTCTGTGCTCTGTGCCTAGGGGCACCCGGGGGCTGCTATCGACTGGCTGACTCGGGTCCTGTCTGCCCCTCTGAGCCATCCTGAGCAGCGATGACTGAAATTCGGGTGGCATCAGTTACAGCCAAATAGGCAGTCTGATCGGTTCTCATCTCCCTCTCCATCTCCATTCCCAGTGCTGCCTGGAGACAGACCCCCACCCCCACCCCCATCCTTCTGTGGGAATTTGTCAGATGGACCCTGTTTCTCCAAGGTGACCATTCTGGGCTCACGCTGGGCCTTTTCCCACCAGGCCTGGTCTTCACCTGCCAGGTATTTTGGAGCACCTGCCCCATGCCAGGCATAAAGGAACAAATGCAACACGGCTCTCTGTGTTTCTTCTCTGTGATTCTTAAAATTAAAAAACGAAGTTCTGTGATTACCCAAGAATTTATTCCCTTTGTCCCTCCACAGACATGTGAGCAGGAATAGTCTTCATCAGTCACGTATGCTGGATGCGAAACAGGCCCTGGTATGTTCACTGGCCTGATCGGACCTTCTCAACCCGAAAACTCTACCTTTTTGGGAATTGATATTAAAAAGAAAGAGAAAATAAAAATACACACATGCATTTGCTGTGAACACAAATATCTCTGATACAAATCGATATTGTCTGGCTCTTGGAAGGGGAACTGGTATCTGGGGACATGAGTGGGAGGAAGACTTTCACAATAAATTCTTTGGAATATTTTAAATTTTGATAATATGAATAGATTGCTTATTTAAGAAATTGATTCAAATTTTAAAAAGCAAGAGCAGGGAAAGCAAAACCAGGGAGGCATGAAATAATCCAAGCTCTAGACGAGGCCCACAAACAATTCCCCTAAAAAGCATGCCATCCCAGTGACAGCCCTGTCACGTTCAGATTCAGGTGGCATTTAGCAATGACGTTTCCTACAGGGATCAATTCTTTAGGTGCTGATGGGTACCTTTCTCAGTTCCATTAAGCACTGGCTGGAGTATAAAGCTAGTTAATCTTATAGGAAGGCAAGTGGTGAAGAAGAGGGGAGGGGTTTGACCTTGAACTGTTGTTTGTAACCTCACAGGATTCAAAGAAAGCAGAGCAGGAGTCGGGAGCAACAGGGGAGACCATTGCACCTCCCTCCCCCAAATCAGCCATCCATCACCCCACCTGTTCAGCCATCCAGGAAGAGGATCTAAAAACAAAGAAAGGAAGAAAAGGAATAAGAGGAGAGGCAAAGGGAGTCAAGTCTCTAAAGGGAAGGTGTGGACCCTCAGTTTGGGGGTTAGAAGTGCTAATCTCACCTGCCTAGTCCCATCTACCTGCCTGACCCCAGCCGGGGTCAAAGGGGGCTTAGTAAAGTCTGCAGGTGGATGAGAGAAGAGCCATCCATGGCAGCAAAGGTCAGAGCCTCTGCCTGGCTCTCAGCCCTCCCTGGATGCTCCCCATAACCCCCAGCTCCTACCTCTTGATGAGAGAGTGCGATCTGTGGGGTGGGAAAAAAGGACTATGGGGTGGGGGGAAACATCCCCCAGAAAGAAAGCCTCCTCTTTTTTTCTTCGGGGAACTGTCAGCTTCAAGGTGGTGTCACTCATGTGCTGCTTTTTTCCATTTACAGATAAAAAGAGAGGGGAGACAGGAGACAGGGAGAGAAGCAGCGCAGATGTGAATTACTGGGGGATGCTGAGTGGCTCCCCTACTGAGCCTGTCGCCATGGCAACACACTCTGGTTATGGACCACTTTGAGAGGGGGTGCAAAGAACTGCAGAAAAACATCACGAAAAACAGCAGAGAGTCGGGGCCTGGGCTGTCTGTATTTCTGGAAGCAGTCTTTGTACAGATGCATTTTTACCCCGCCCCTGGCTCTCCCCTGCGTGCTTAGCAGTCGTGGAGCATGTCCAAAACACTCACACGTTCCAAAATGGAAGGCATTCCCCATCTTGTTTGCCACCCTCGCACCTCTCATCCTCTGGAGCACCTCTCTAAGCCCTAAGAAAGCGGGCGGGGGCTGGAGGGGTGTTCCAAAGGCGAGGCAGTCGACCTGTGTATTCAAGATTGCTGTATTTAACCCACAATACTACAGACTTACTGCATTTCCTGGGACTATCACATTTGTACTTTCACGAGTCCTCTGAGCACTTCTCTTTGTTCTGCATCTTCATCCCACAGTGACCATTCCAGAGAGTGATCTGTGAGAAGGCAGAGTTCTGTGTCTGCAATGCCAAGAGCATGGTCAAGTTTGCAGTGGGGGGTAGAGGGGAGGAGGGCACTTCACTGCAGACATGAGGAGGCCTCAGTAAGACCCTGGTCACCCACTCTATGAAGTGGTTGCCCAAATTCTTCTTGAACACCTCTAGGCATGGTGAGCTCACTCCTTGAGAAGGCCTGTTCGATACTTAGTAATTTTCTTCTGAAGCTCCAAGTGCTGGGTATGTCAGGGGTGGCACTGTCCTCTTGTGCCATTGGGCCCTTTCATGGTATAGTGAACACCCCATACATGGAAGGCACCCTGCATTTTATTTAATTTTTGCGTGAATTTCATTGAGGAGTATACTGTCATCCCCACTTTATAGGTGAGAAAAGTGAGGTTCAGAGAGGGATGCACCCAAGGCCACTCACTGAGCAAGTAATGAGCTGAGATGGGCCCCCGGTGGGCCTGACTCCAAACACCACCCATTCTGCCTTTAAGAGGGATGACAACAACGATGACAAGGTCAACAGTGATGATGATGAAGCTGGAATGAGGCAGCAGGAGAGGGAGGGGGCAGAGCCTCAGTTGAGGTGGTGTAAGTTGGAGTTCAATGCCACTGAGCAAATTATTGTTGTGGCACTTGTATGCCTCTTCATAGCTCCCTCTCACCGTGCAAAGAACAACAGGGACGGGCGGGGGGGAGGCCGGGAAGGGGCCCAAGACCACCCAGCTATGGCCCTCTTTAGAAGCTGGGCTTAAGTAGATGGTCTTTAGTGGTCATTGCCATGTTACAGCAGCAATGACAACACCACCATTAACCACCATTTGTTCAGTGTCTGTGTACATCGGGACCTACAGCAGGTGCTTTATACTCATGGTTTTATATAACTGGCTCCAACAGTTAGGGTGATGTGCCCACGGTCCTGTAGCTGGTGAGTGGCAGGGCTTCAGCCTGCCCACCTGGTTCAGACCCATGCTCTTTTCAACACTGTGCACCAGCTCCCCGAGCCATCAGTTCATTTGACCAATATTTACTGAGGACCCACTGTGGCAGGCACTGCTCCGGGTGCTGGACTACACCAGTAAACAAAGCAGAGATCCTGGACCTCGTGGGAGGTCGTAGTGGGGGAGAGGAGGGTGCTGTGAAAAAAAAAACAAAAAAACAAAACAACGAAACAAAACACAAACACTGGAGTGGGAGATAAGGGACCAGGAGGGCTGAGCAAGGATGGTGGGGCTGGTGACACAGGCAAATTCAGTAGAGGTTAAGGCAGGCCCATGGAGCAGGTGAGAGAAGGGCAGGCTTCAGGAGGGCTCAGCCATGGGACAGAGTCCTGGGCAGAAAGGCCCTGCAGTGGGAGTGTCCCTGGCCTGTCTGTGTGGTGGTGGTGGGGTAGCGAGGAGGCCGGTATGACTAAAATGCAGTGAGATCGGACACATGGGTAGCGAGATGGAGGAGGTGGGCCTGATGATCGTGACCGTTTCCTGGTGAGCCGGAAGCCTTCACAGGCCTCTGAGAGCAAATTGTGATACCTGCCTTACGTCTTCCAAGGGTCACTCTGGCTGGCGTGTTGAGGGTAGAGTGTAGAGACAAAGACAGGAGCCAGGACACCTATTGGAGGCCACTGATATACTCCAGGGTGAGATGAGAGTGGCTTGGGGTGATGGCTGGAATTAGTAAGCAGTGGCCAGATTCTGGATAGCCTCTGAGGAAGTAAGTGGGATTTCCTGACAGTTCGAATGTAGGGTGTAAGAGAAAGAAAAGTCAAGGATGACGTCGAGGTTTGGGGCCTGGACGGCTGGAAGGAAGATGTGCCCACCAGCTGAGAGGGGCAGGTGTGGGCGGGAAGGGCTGGGAAAGGGAGGAGCTCAGTTTCAGGCATGTGGAGTTTGAGGTGTCTTTTAGCTTTGCAGAGAGGTCAGGAAGGCCTTTGGGTATGTTTTAAGTGTGGAAACTATCTTACAACCTCTATAAATAAGTATGACTTCTAAGATTACAGGTGTAACAAAAACAGATATCAAACTTGTTTCCCATAAGATGCCTCATGGATTAAGTACCACAGTATTTGGTGGAATAGAAATTTCTGGCCTGGCTGGGCAGCAAAAGAAGTGGAAGCTGGGCTAGGACTAGTGATTACTGTTCCAGATAATCAAGAGCTGGCTGGATGCACTCAAGGAAACCTTATGTCTGAGGAACAGATGAATTTGAAATAAGTGCTTTATCTGAATGGGGAATTCAAATCACTGTGTAGATCTGGAAATAAAAAGCCTGGTAAGCTTCACAGCAGGTTAACACAACTCGGGGATATAATGGTTGACCAGAAGTTAACCGGAGGTCCAACAGCAGAATTGCTGGTGATTCTTCCCCGAATTAAAAAGAAATCAGTGGCATAATTGTTCTAGTTGCTCCACACCAAACTTACTTTAAAGGGTGACCAAATGTCTTGGCTAATTACTGCCAGTCTCAGGAAAAGGACAGGGCTGTCATCCAATGAGTGGAGCTCCTGTTTTAGAAAAGTCCCCGCCCTCACTGCCTTTGTCCTCTGGGCCTGAGCTGGCCACAAACCTTCTAATCTTCCTACTTTTTGATGGAAACAAATCTCATCAGTTCAGACCCTGGGAAATCACGAGGCAGGACTATGAAGTTTTGAGTATAAAAAGATCATGGTGTTGTTGAGAGTAGCCCGCCTACTCTCAGCCTGAGCGCAGTTTAGATAGTCCCCATGAAATGCCAGCAGCAGGGCTCCGTGGCGAGGCAGAGCCAGGCCGTCCACGCGACAAGCACGACCTGAAGCTCATTGGAGCAAACTGGGGCCGGCACAGGGAGCCCGCCGCAGGTGTCTTGAGGCTCTCCCCCTTTCCATCCCCTGGGCGTCTCAAGGCTCTCCCCCTTTCCGTCCCCTGGGCATCTCGAGGCTCTCCCCCTTTCCGTCCCCCAGGCGTCTCCAGGCTCTCCCCCTTTCTGTCCCCTAGGCCTGGTTCTGGGTGAAAGCCCTTGTCGTCATCGCTAGCAGAGTTTATGATCAGCACTGGGGCCTACACGCATTGAGTTCAACGACAGCCCAGTCCCGTGGACACCGGCACCTTTTTTGGATGAAGAGTGACAAGGACTGTCCCCTAGGACCTCATCTGGCCCCTTTACCCATGACAGCAGTAGCTTCACTGTCCTTAAGGGTGACAGCCTCTGTCACTGGGAGCCAGCCAGGAATGGGGCAGTGCGTGTGCAGGGCACTGCTGACAAGGGGGACAGGTGTCAGACCGCACGTCCCCCCCACACGAGCACACCCCGTCCCGCTTGAGCGTCAAAGGCCCGCCGAGCTGACTTTCCATGTTGCCGTACAGTGACACCTGGGTTCCAGGAGGCACGACAAGTACCAAACCAAGTTTTTTATAAGGAATAATGTAAATAAATTTAATGTGTTCCCAAACCAAAAGTGCACAAAAGGACCATAGAGGCTAAGGCCGCAGGGGGCTGTGCACAGGGCCAGAGCCGCCGCCTGGCTACCACGTGACCCTTGTGTCGGCTGGAAAGGCTAGTGAGTCAGGAGGCACCCAGCACCAACGAGTTCTAGCTTGCGCGTCAGGTAGCAAACAAACGATGAGGACCGGGACAGAACTTCTGTGCCAAAATGCATCGAGTACCAAATTCGACAAGTTTCAGAGCAGTCCAACACCAAGATATGACTGTATTTGGGAACCAATAAAAACCGTTGCATGTGATAAACATGACGTGCATATGCTTTTATCTGACAATAACTGCCAATCGGTGTATCTGCTTGCTCACCAAACTGAGTCACTGAAAGACAAGAATGGGGCCTTTCAACTTTATACCCACAGCAGGAGGCCCTCAGCCTGGTATACAGTGGGTCCCCAATAAACATTAATCGACTGAAGGAGGAAACTGAGGCACGGGTCTTGTCCTCCGGGTCATTATGAGGCCCAGGTCTGGGAACAAGCTCAAAATTTCCATTTGCAGGCCAGCGCTTCTGCCAGAAGTCGATGAAAGCTCTGCACGACCACAAAGAATTCTCTCCACGCTCATTTCTAAGAAGGGGCCAAAGAGCAAGCCGTCTTTTTCCACTGGGACCTAGGCCTCTGTGCGCCGGCCCGGCGGACGCAGCCCATCCGCCTGAAGAGCGCAGCCCCCTCCTCTGTCCGCAACGCCATGGCTCTGCTGCTCCCTGTGCTGCAGGGTAAACGCCAGTGAGGGGGGGTCGCTGCCACATTGGCAGGCGACGTTCCAGTCGTTCTGTTCTGCCGACGCTCACGCTTTGAAAATATCTCCAATTTTGTTTTCATAGCTTGTTAACCTTTTCCTTCCCAAAACAATGGCCCTGTTTGTTCTGGCTCCTCTCAAGTACCAAGCACAGGTTTGAGTTGGATGTACAAAAGCATTTTTCCCTTAATCTCATCACAAGGGCGCTCAGTCCTGCATTCTTCCTGGGCTCGCTTGCTGTGAAGTGATTTCCTCTTGGAATCCAGTTCTCTTTGTGAAACTGGGGGAGCAAGTATGTTTGGTTTTGTAGGGAAGCAGGGAAGAAAGCAAAGACAAAGGCAGCAAAAGCAAAACATGGTGCTGTGATGTGCTGGGGAGTTCAGATGTAAAGTGGATCCAACCCCAAATTTCTGCAGCTTGGTGCACTGAGACCCAAGCTCTGATTCGGATTAGAGTAGCGGACCTAGGTCATCTTCTCAGTGTTGTCTCTCATCTACCTGAAGTTTATCAAGTGCCTGAACGAAGTGCTAGTGCATTCACAGCTGGTATTTCTCATGGCCTTCCAGTACCCGCCCCCTACCCCCACCCCAAATGTTGTCCATCTCTGCCTGCTTAGCCACCCTAACTTGGTTCTCACAAGCATGTGACATTTCCAACATATTCCTTCTAAGCACTGTGGGCAAATTCACATTGAATTTCTATTTTTATGTGCTAATGTTTACCTTCAATTCTTGAAAGAATTTTAACTAGTTTTTGTTCATTTTTCCATCCTTCCTCACTACGCTATGTCTTTTCTCTTTGAATTGTTTCAAAGATTTTACCTGCAAACACAAAACTAAATCAAGGGACAGAGGATCCTGGAAAACAAATGGGGGAGCAGGGTGAACGAACAAATAGCACCACCAACAAAACCAGTTGGCCTTAGCCTGAGCTACTACCGAGCAGGGCTGAGCATGAAGGCGTGCCTTCCACATCGCACATCGTAGGGACTACTGCACGTGCATCCACTATACAGTTTGTACAGAACAGAAAATCATGCTTTCACCCTTTTTAGGCCCACATGTTACTTTCCACATTAAGTAGAGAAATGGTATGATCTACCCTTGGAGACGCAGAGTGTGCAGTGGTTAGAGTGGCCACCTCTCTGGGACTGAGTACCAGCTCCTTCTCTAACCTATAAGATGAGATTAGTAATATTAATCTCATTAATAATTATTAATAATAGTGCTTACTACTGGGGTACCAGCTAGCACCCTTCCTTGTCCCCTTAAGTATGAACTTGGACATGAACTGAAAGAGCAGAAACAAAACACCAAGTCCCTACTCTTCAGTAGCTTAGAATCCAGTGAAAATTACAAAAGAGGATACAGCAAATTCTTGACAGTGTTTCCCATGTACTCGCACATCCTCTCCCACTATCTCTTTATTATATTTTCATGTAAAAACGTGTGTGGGTGAGGAAAGGATTCTGGGAGGCTTCAACCCCTGGTCCTCCAGCAGCTTATCAGTCACCATCAGTCTTGGCGGCTCCCAGCCCGCTGTGTGCCCGCGTGCTGAGGAGTGACTCATCCTGACTCTGACAGCAATGCTGGCAGTTAATTGAATTCCAGAGCTAACGTTCCTTCCTACCTACAGCAATTCTTCACAGCTCACAGCTCAAGATTGCTCTAAGCAAGGCTGCCGTGTTTATGAGACAGAGAGAGAGAGAGGGTGACTTTTTCCAGTGATTAAAAGGTCATGTTTCTATGTAAGATTTCATTTCTCTTCGACTCGCAGGCTTAGAACTGAGGCATACTCGGTCCAGGAGAAAATGGACCAGACAGTAATTACGGCTGAAGATTGCTATTCGTGTCTTCCGTGAGGCAGGGGGCAATGACCGACCAGCCTCTTTTTACTCCCAACCTAGACAGCATAATCAGCCAGCAGCTGGCCCCTTTAATAATCCTTTATCTTCCAGCAATGACGAAAGACGGTCATTATTCCCTGAGTGGCTGGCTGTTGTGTAGGACAGTAATTACTGCATGTGTGGGGAATTTTATTGAGGAAAGATTTATTCCTAGTGTCCCTTCACATTATCTGTACATTTCAAGGGGAGAGTGCACAGGGAGGAAGACAATCATTTCCATTCGGATTATCAAGTATTGGGGGACTGGGTTGATCAGTCTAATAATGGAAGTCAAGTGGCCACAGATTAAGGACAAAGAGGGTGGTGAATACATGGAGGTGACAGTAAGTGATTCATTTCAGTAGTTTAACGAATTGTCTTAGAGATCATGGGCACACAAAAGCAAACAAAATTTTTGGGAGATTCCAAATTTGGCAATGGGGTCTGGGAAAGAGCCCCCAGCATGGGAGTGTTGGCCCCTTCCAGATGGTTCTTCTGCAGCTCTGTTTTACAGCACTGGTTTCTCAGACTGGTTGTTGACTCATTTCTCTCTGGTTCCTGGTTACACAGGATTCACCTGAGGCAAAATGACGACATAGGCCAGCTCCTCTGAGCCCTCCCCTCCTGACATCCTTTGTTTCCATTGAGACCCAGTCAGTACGCAGTACACAGCCTGCTTGGGCCTGCCTATCCAGGACCCAGCCCAGGCTTAGAGCTCAGCACAGCAGGCAGAGGACAGAAGTGTTAGGCCTGGGTGTGAGTCAGCAATGGGGAGGCCAGTGAGGACCAACAGCCCGTGGTCTGGCAGAGGCCCAGACCCACAAGTGTCACCCACCTGCAGAAACGACTCAGGGGGCCCTCCCAGGTCTTAGTGCAGATAACTCCCTTTCTGACCATGGCCCTGAAGATCAGAGAAGGACACATGTCTATGCTGGCAGAAATCTTAATGAGAGCATCTCCAACCATCCCTTGTTATGAAAGAAAAATCTGACACACATGTTCATAGCAAAACTTCAAAACAGATCCCTATCCTGACTCCTATAAGGCCCTCTCTGACCACTCACAGGCCAACAGTCATTGGAGATGGAATGGGAGGAGCTTGAGACCAGTGCATTGGGTTTGGGAGCACTGGTCCTCTAGACACATCTACCCAGTAGAAGCCTCCTCCTTATTCTCCAACAACAGGTTGTAGAAATTTATTCAAGAATGCAGATTTGAGTCCTGAGTAGGCTGACCAGACATCCCATTTTAAATGGGACAGAAAACAACAGTATGTCAAACAGTATGCCTGTCAGCCTAGTCTCACTGGGCTAAAATCAAGGTGTCAGCAGCTGACCAGACATACCATTTGAAATGGGACAGCACCATTGTTTTCTGTCCCATTTAAAACAGGATGTCTGGTCTGTATAATCCTAAGTGATTAGCTAAATTTTCTTTGGAAAGGTTCTTAACTCCTTTGGGTATTGGTTTCTTCTCCTGAACAATCTGGAATAACAGTAGTAATAACAACAACAACTACAATAGCAATAATAACTGACTTGCTGAACTCTCAGGATGGCCATGAGGGTCTAATGATGTAATGAGTATGAAATCACTTGAAAGTACAAAGTACAAAGTGTCGCAAAGTATTATTGGTGATAATTTCACTGCATTTCCATCACTTAAAAACAAGTAAGTATAGATAGATGATGCATCATAAAAATGTACACTTGAAACCTATATCGTTTTACTAACCAATGTCACCCCCATAAATTTAATAAATTTTTTTAAAAAAGCAAACTATTCCTATGACTCACAAAAGAGACTCTCTCCTTGACCTTTGAGTCTTTGTTCAATTAACTAATCAAGTTCAATTAACCTCACATGCATTTACCGCCTGCTGTGCATAAAGACCACAGTTATGTGAGACTGGGGCTCAGTTCTGACTCTAACATTCACCTTCACTGTGACCAAGTCAAGTCACTTAGCCCTCTGAATTTCAATTGTTCCCCTGGAACACTGATGTAATAATTCAGAGGTGGTGGGGTGTTTGCCTCACAGAGAGTAGATGCTAAATTATTGTAACAGCATTCCCGGCCTCACACAAGTGTTTGATGGGCATGTAATGCATGCTTGAACCTGCTCATGGGTTTCCTAGCTTGTCATTCAAGGTCGTCCATGGTCCAAGTCTCTCCTGTCTTCCCAGCCCATCATCCTGACATTTGTCACACTTTGCTCAGACCCCCCACCTGCTGCTTCCGCACGTGCCCCATGCTGCCTCTGAGACTTAGGCCACCTTCCTTCTGTTGCTTTTCTGCCTCTGCATCTCCACTTTGCCTCTGTTGGGCCCTATGTTGTCCATCATGGCTTCCCCAAGTCCAAACCCTCCCAGCTTCTGAGGCAGTGCATTGGCTCCTCCACTTCAAGGACCCCCCCGAGCTTCTCTTAAAGGCACCACTCAGCTCTTCTTCTGAATTTCCCTCCCACTGCGTTTCACTCTCTGCCCTGTCTGAGAGGGTCATGGGCATGTCTTCTCTCTTCTCTAAAATAAATGTACTTGCTGAGTGAATGGAGAAATAACTGGTTTATGTTTGTCGCTGCATCCATACTTAGTTTGTAAGGCTTAATGGTGGGGATCGTAACTTACCACAAATCAAGTTCCACTAGCCAACAGGATGCAGTGTGACATGGCCCTGAGTGAGGCGTCCCAGCAATGGGACAGAGTGTATGAGACACATCTCTGCCTTTAAACTCACAATCTAGTTAAAAAGACAAGACAAAAAAAAAATGGAGAAAACAAGCCAAATGTAGTTGAATTATGTAGACAATCATTGTGTTGAGGTTCACAGGAGGGAACAATCCCTTTGGACCACGTGGTCCTCAAAGCAGGGGTTCAAGAAGGACCATGAGGATGATAGAAGGAAGGAAGAATATGTGTTGAACAGGGCATCTTATGCTCCTTTTGTGCTGACCATAGCACTCATCAGAGACTTAGAAAGCCAGAAAGCACTCACAAATAATGGTTTAACAAATCAATGCGCTCAGAGTTCTTTCACCATCTGTTCAGGAAGTGTAACAATCCCCCAGCCGGGGCCATGACACACACAGGCTGTGGGCCCTTGGTGGCTCTACCTCTGTGCCCAAGCTGTTCCCTCCACCTGCAATTCCCTCCTGCCCCTTTCTGTGCCTGGAGAAATCCCACCCATTTCTCAAGACAGGCTCCTCTTCCTTGGGGCCTTTGAGGACCCATCCCTCCCATCCCTCCAGGCAGGGTTATGTCTCCTCGGGTCAGGCTCCCTTGGTGGCAAATTCTTTTGGCTTCCCTAGTCTCTCCTGCTGTGCCATGGTTAGCAGCATCCAACGCATCTGTGAACAACTCCTAACTAGGTGCTTGCCAAGTAACCAGTTACTTCCCTAAACAGAGTCATTAAAAACAAAGTGTGGAAGAAAACACCAGGTATTCAGTCTGGTATCTGATGGGACACTCAGCCCTGTTTTCTAGAAGGTTCTGAGTGTCCAGCATCATGGACCCAGAGGGCCGTGAAATGTCTGTCAGCATGCAGGTCTGCAAATAGAACATGGCACATGGCAAATTTCCACCTGGTGAGTCCTTGTGTCAATCAGCGCTGGCTGCCTTGGGGTGCAGGAGGCCGGAAAAAGGGGGATAGCTCACAGAATCATGAGGTAGAAGGATCTCAAACGATCATCTAGTCCAACAGGGTATGAGGCTGAGTTTAAAAAGTGAAACAATATACAATGGGACCTTAAAAATGCACAGAGAAGTAAAGAAACACTTTCCTTTCCCCCTTTTAACCATGGTGAAGGACAGGGGCGGGGGTGGAAGGAAGACAATCAGTTCAATCAAAGTCACCGGCAACAGAACCCATCAGTAAGGAAAGACGTGCTATTTTCAGTTTTTCGAAGGATGTGTGTGTGTGTGCGCGCGCGCGCGTGTGTGAGTGTGTGTGTGTGTGCGTGTGTGTGTACGTGCGTATGTGTGTCCGCGTGTGTGTGTGCGTGTGTGCGCGTGTGTGCGTGTGTGTGTGCGTGTATGTGTGCGTGCGTGCGTGCGTGTGTGTGCACGTGTGTGTGCGTGTGCGCATGTGTATGCGCGTGTGTGTGCGCGCGTGTGTGTGTGTGATTGCGTGCATGTGCGCGTGTATGTGCATGCATGTTTGTGTGCGTGCGTGTGGGTGCGTGCCTGTGCGTGTGCACGTGTGTGTGTGCGTGTGTGTGCGCACGCGCACGCGCGCGTGTGTGTGTGTGTGTGTGTGTGTGTGTGGTGGGAGTGGGGGGGGTGAGGTGGGGGACCCACATAAAAACTGCCCTTGAGAAAGGCCTTTTGAGAGCAGATAAAGGTGTGTTTTGCTGCTTGGTGGCCTTGAGCCTTTTCACTCTGCTCTGTCCAGCTGGGTTTGAAGATTGAGGTCTGGGAGCGTGATTGTGTGTGTGTTCCAACTGATACCAGAGTTGTTTGCTTTGCACAATGTCACTTTGTTCCTTTGTTGGCTGTGGCCAGCGGTGTAGCTGTTGCTTAGGAAAGAAACAAACACATGAGGAACTTGCTAAAAGCAAAACGAGGTTTTGTGTGTTGTACTTTGGCACGAGTGGTGCTGTCCCAGGCAGCCGAGTGTGGCCATCGAGATGGAGATTTGGCGGTGCTGGTGGCAGGAAGGGAGCTGCCTCTAGTGGGACCCTTTTCAGCACTGGCCCTGGGTTATTTCCGAGAAGGTGCTCAGAGCACTCTATCCACAGTGGGCAAGAGAGCCTTGTGCTACTTAAAAACCATTTGCATTTTGCTTCCACCCAGCAAGGAGGCCCCGTACCCACATTCTGAGGGGCAGGGAGGCTGGTGGGGGCCTGCAGGAAGTGCCCCACCGTACATCAGGCCCCATGTTCAGGCTGCCTCTGCCTTGCCAGGTACAGCATCCCACAGCCTCATGGACAGGTGTGTGTGGGGGGGGGGCGGGCGGGGGGATTGCTGGCACCAGCCCATCAAGCCCATTATGTGCATCTGCTCCCCAGTGCACATCCAGTGACGTTACAGTGCCAGCTTGAAACTGCCCATGAAGGGAGTATTTACACCATGGAAATTGGCAAATGCCATAGAAGCAGAAGTTTCTTTTTGTGTATTCGGTTTTTGGAGAGCTGGTCACCCAACATTTACGAACATACCGCTGGTTAGATATGAGAATATCCCCACTTTCCAGAAGAGACACTGAGGTCTTCAATAAATTGTCAGAGGGGTCACATGGGCTACTATTCAAGTCACCCAACGATACAGCCTTCTGCCAAGGACTCCTGCAGTGTGCCTCTGGTTCCCAGGGGAACACTTAGCCGAGGCTGCAGAGGCTGGAGAGGAGGGTTAGGAAAAACCACATTTGCACCTAAATTCTCCTGGACGCTGAGGGAAAGTGATTTCTCTGGAGAAGTCACCTGCCACAGGTGTGCAGGATTCAAACAACAAGATTTTGCTCAGAGACTTTGGGCAGCCTCAGGAGCTACTGGGGAAAAGAAACAGAAAGGGGGATCCTGGGAGGGGTTCAGGCAGGTCCGAGAGCAACTTGCACCTGCCCTGAGGGAGCTGGATGCCGGAAGGTAGGGTTCCTGAGGAGCAGGACAAGCAATGGCTCTGAGCCACCCTGAGAGTGGGGGCTGCTCAGAACTGAGAGTGGCCTGACTTCAGGGTGCTGTCCTCGCCACAGGTCCTGGGACCAGCCTCCCTCACTTCTGACTGAGCCTTCCCCTTTCCTCTTTGGGGCAAGAAAGAGACATCCCATCCCAGTAACAGTTGCAGTGCTCTGGCCACTCCTGAGGTCACCAGCCCCTCAGAAGTGAGGAGTGTGAGGTATGATATGTCAGGAATAACCCCTCCATGTGCCCACCACCCTGCTGCGCAAACCACAGACCGTCTTGCTGCCCAGTGCAGGGGTGGGGATAGGGGCATGGTGCAGAGGCAGGCTGTCAGGAAACTACATCATAAATGGTCAGACATCAGCACAGAAAAGACTCAGGACCCAGGCAACATGATGTGACTTCTGCATCACCATGAAGTCACATGGACTGGTGACATTGTGAGGGGTGGTGGAATTAGGAGTGAGGACGGAAAAAATCCGAAATATATGAAATTAAATCACAGCCAGCAGGGGAGTGAAAGACAGAGTAGTTAACCAGCAAGGAGCTGTGGGCTGACTGTCCCATTCCTGAAGGCACATTGGAGCTTTGACTAAACCTCTAGGCGTCTATCAGTGACCCCCAGAGGCCTCAGCATCCTGCAAATGCATGAATCTCCAGGACTGTTCCCTGTCAAACCATCAAAAGTGGTAACTATTTCTTCCTTGTAGACTGTGCACCTTCACAGAATGGCCTATGCTTTACCTTTTCCCATTCTCCTTACCTCCACTCATAAATTGTTTCAAAACAACTTACATCTTTCTTCCTCAAAATATAATATATATAAAAGTGATCTCTAGCTCCAGTATGACGAGCATGGCTGTCTTCTCCATCCAGCCCTGCTGCTGGTGGTTTAAATTGCATGACCCCAGCCAAGGAAAGCAGAAAACACCACATATACATGGAGATTAAACAACATCTTATTTAAAAAATGACTAGATAAAAGAACAAATAAAAGAAGAGATTTAAAAATATATAGAAACTAATGACAATGAAAATACAACATATTAGAATTATTGGGACACAGTGAAAGCAGTGATAAGAGGGAAATTTATATCATTGCAGGCCTTAAAAAACAAGAAAAATCACAAGTAAACACCTTAGCATCCCATCTTCAAGAACTAGAAAAAGAAGAGCAGACAAAACCCAAAGTCAGCAGAAGGAAAGAAATAATAAAAATTACAGCAGAGATAAACCAATTAGAGAACAGAAGGACAATAGAAAAAATTAATATTAAAAAGAACTGGTTCTTTGAGAAAGTCAACAAAATTGACAAACCCCTGGCTAACTAATCAAAGGATGGAAGGAAAGGACACAAATATCCAAAATTAGAAATGAAAGAGGAGAAATTACCACTGATACTACAGAAATACAAAGGATTATAAGAAAATATTATGAAGGACTTTATGCCACTAAATTTAACAACCTAGAAGAAATGGAAAAGTTCCTAGAAACTTATAGCCTACCTAGACTGAACCAAGAAGAACTGGATAATCTAAATAGACCAATCAATAGCAAAGAGATTGAAATGACTATCCATAATCTCACTAAAAGCAAAAGCCCTGGACCAGATGGTCTAACCAATGAGTTCTACCAAACATTCAAAGAAGAATTAACACCTATCCTCCTCAGACTCTTCCAAAAAAAGTGAAGAGGAAGCCATACTTCCTAACTCATTCTATGAGGCCAACATTACCCTAATACCAAAGCCTGGCAAAGACAACACAAAAAAAGAAAACTATAGACCAATATCTCTGATGAACACAGATGCAAAAATCCTAAACAAAATATTAGCAAATAGAATACAACAATGCATCAAAAGATTATGCATCATGATCAAGTGGGATTCATCCCAGGAGCACAAGGATGGTTCAACATATGAAAATCAATCAATGTGATACACCACATAAACAAAATAAAAGATAAAGACCATATGGTCATATCAATTGATGCAGAAAAAGCTTTCGACAAGATACAACATTCATTTATGATCAAAACACTAAATAAAGTAAGTATAGAAGGAAATTATCTCAACATAATAAAGGTCATATACGACAAACCCTTGGCTAACATCATACTGAATGGGGAAAAGTTGAAGCCTATTCCCCTAAAATCAGGAACAAGACAGGGATGCCCTCTGTCATCACTGCTATTTAATGTAGCACTGAAAGTTCTAGCCACAGCAATCAGGCAAGAGAAAGGAATAAAAGGTATCCAAATTGGGAGAGAAGAAGTGAAATTGTCACTATTTGCAGATGACATGATCTTTTATATAAAAAAATCCAAAGATTCCACCAGGAAACTATTAGAAACAATAAATTAATATAGTAAAGTTGCAGGACACAAAATCAATGTACAAAAATCAATAGCATTCCTATATACAAACAACGAATCCTCAGAAAAAGAAATGAGGAAGTCAATTCCTTTTGCTATCACAACAAAAAGAATGTACCTGGGAATTAACTTAACAAAGAACGTGACAGACTTATACACAGAAAACTATAAGACACTTTTGAAAAAAATTGAAGTAGACATTAAGAAATGGAAAAATATCCCCTGTTCATGGATAGGAAGACTTAACATTGTTAAAATGGCCATTCTGCCCAAAGAAATCTACAGATTTAATGCAATACCCATCAAAATCCCACAACCATACTTTCGTGAAATAGATAAAAGAATTATCAGATGTATATGGAACCACAAAAGACCTCGAATTGCCAAAGCAATACTACATAAAAAGAATAAGGCTGGTGGCAATACACTCCCTGACCTCAATTTATATTACAAAGCATCAATAGTCAAAAGAGCTTGGTACTGGCAGAAGAACAGATATATAGACCAATGGAATAGAACTGAAAACCCAGAAATAAACCCACAAATTTATGGACAAATAATTTTCGATAAAGGAGCAAAAAACATACAATGGGAAAAAGATAGCCTCTTTAGTAGGTGGTGCTGGGAAAACTGGAAAAACATATGCAAAAGAATGAACCTGAGCTGTGAACTGTCTCTATATACAAAAATTAACTCAAAATGGATT